>PVJS01013460.1:0-42030 GCA_004027185.1 Glis glis | reverse complement strand
TTTTATGTTCATTTATTGGTGCATTGTATATTATAATTATACATTTTGATATATGTCAGGGTATGAACATCATACATGCACACATTGCACATTTAGCCCTCCCTCCAATCCCACCCTATTCCCTCCCCCTTCCCTCCCTTTCATGCTCCAGATAGTGATTGAGTCTTATAGGTTTGTGTATGTACATCATGTGCTATAGCAAGCCCATACTCATAGCAATGCAATTCACAGTGGCCAAGTTATGCAACCACCTAGGAGCTCATCGACAGATAAATGGATAAAGAAAATGTGGTATATACACATTTGAGTTGGTATGCACACTCTGGAGTTTCATTCAGCCATAAAGAAGAACAAAATCATGTCATTTGCAGGAAAAAGGATGGAACAAGAGAACATCACTCTCATTGAGATTAGCCAGTCTCAGAATGTGAAGGGCCGTATGTCCTCACTCATATGTACAAGCTAGAGAGATAATAGGAAAGAAGGAGACTTTATGAAAATAAGAGGAGGATCTTATTTGTACTTTAAATAATCAGAAAACAAAAACTTTTACCCCCAGGGCATGTGCCTTTTCCTCCTGTATAGTATTTCAGTCTTGCTCTCTTTTCAGATAAGAAATTTTATTTATTTATTAATTTTTGTTGCTCTCCTAACACATGTTTCCCCAGTGTGTATATGTGTGTGTGTGTGTGTGTGTGTGTGTGTGTGTGTGTGTGTGTTCTTATTTCCTCTGAAGTCATTTGTTTGTTTTGCAATATGATGTGGAGAAAATATTTGAAGGATTTAGACCTGGTTTTAAACTCTGTTTCTGCCTCTTGCCCGCATAGAGAATTGGGCTCCTAGAGTAACACTGAGCCCATAGCAAATGGGGGGGGGGTCCTCAGTAGTCGTATTGACTATTTTTCTTTCTCTAGAGGCAAATTTGTGTGCTTTTTAATCTGGGTGAACCTTTAAGTATATCCCCGACTCCTTACTTACAGACTCATTATGAACATTGTAGGAGGAACATTTCAAAACTTTGTTTCTTCCTGAAATAATCTTTCTAAAAGTGCACTTCATCTCCATCCTCAGCCAGTCCATCTGAACAGTTTTAAAAGCATTGAAATGTCTCAAGGTGTCCGTCTGTTTTCAGCACTTTCTTTGGAAAGATAGGGGTAGGTAGAACATTTCCTGTCTGCCATCAGCCAGCCCGCCTCTTCCCTTTGTCACAGTCTGCGGGGGATGTTCTTTTTACTTATATATCTTGTCCCCATTGTTTTCCTTAGTCCGGTTTCTTTGTGAGAAATATTGAGGTGGTGGTTTCGAGCTATTTGGTGAGTTTGCTTCTTAAATTTAAGGTCCTTTTATTTCTTCCTGATGAAGGCTTTTGTTCTGGGGTAAATCTTAGTCTATTGAGTCCTGGTGTCTATGTTTCTTGCACTTTTTTCCCTACTTTATTAGTCTGGAGTCTTCATGACTCATCTTGTCAATACTCTCAGAAGGGTTTTGGTGAGATGCCCAGTGTCTCTGTCCCAGGCCTCTTTTCAATGGGAGGTGGTGTGAGGAAGTGGTATCTGGATGGAGAGGGGGAGTACAGCCCCACATGTCATAGCAGGATCCCAGGTTTTAATCCTGACCCTACCATCTCCGCTCCTTTTAATAAGCCATTTCCTTTTTCTAAGTGTGTGTTGTCTTCAGTACAATGGCTGATACCCAGGGGTTTATGAGACTGCAAATAATTTTTATAATAGTTCACTTAAAAGTGTAACACGCGTATGTGCGAAGGTTTATATTTCAACTCAGTTAATGACAGATTGTCAACTTCAGAGTTTATTTTTTCTTTTGTAATGTGAAAATCATATAACAGTTTGTTTTTCCCCCATTTGGCCTATTTAAGAAGGACGTGAATTATATGTTCTTTCAATTTATGTGAATTCAGCTCTACTCATTCAGCAGGGATTGACACAAAGAAAGAGAGGGCGACATAGACAAGAAGACAGAGCTAGATAAATCTCCATCAACAGAAGCAGCAGTGATATATTTCGATGTTTGAAAGTTGAACTTGTGGAGATATGATAGGTCAGCAACTTCCTCGAGAAATTGCAAGGGTAGATTTTAGCTTCATGAGAGTTTTACCTACTCGGTGTAGGCCCTAAACCTATAGAGGATATAGGTTCTCTGCACTTCATTCAGCAAGAGAATAACCTTAGCATACATATGTCCTCTATTCCTCCACTCAAGGGAAATGTGTCCCATGATGTGTTTTACAAGAACAATGATCATTTGTTGAATATCTGCCATGTACCATGTACTTAACACGTATTTATACATCACTGTTTTCTCTCTAATATAATTTTTTTTTTGCGGTACCGGGGATTGAACCCAGGGGCGTTCTACCTCAGCACTACACCCCCGGCCCTTTTTTTAATACTTTATTTTGAAACCGGGTCTCACAAAGTTGCGGAGGGCCTCACTAAGGAGAGAGAGAGAGAGAGAGAGAGAGAGAGAGAGGGAGAGATGGAGAGGGAAGAGAGAGAGAGAGAGAGAGAGAGAGAGAGCCAGCTGAGGCTGGCCGCCGTGAACCCGGATCCTCCGGTTTCTGCCTCCCAAAGTACTGGGATCACAAGCGTGCACCACCATGCCCGGCTAATATAATTTTTTTCAAACTCCCATAGGATCATTTTAGGTCCAACAGGATAAAGTACAAGTTCCTTGGCCCAGTGTCCAGGACTCCTCGTGATTCCAGCATTCCCTGCACCTCCATACTCAGCACCTCCAACCTCTGCACTCTGAACTCCTGCTACGGCTGGGAACTACCTGCCTTCTCCCACAGAGTGCCGTCCCTTCATCGGGGCTTGCACCGGCGCCATCTCCTCTGCATGCAGTCACCAGCCTCCCTGCCTAAGTAACTGCCGATGTTGTCTAAGGTTTAAGACACCGAAGAGGCAATTATAGTGACTAGGAGCAGAGCCACTCAGCTCTGCTTCTTTCTAGCTATGTGGCCTTAGGCAACTTATTTAATTTCTCCATGCCTCGGCTGCTCTGTTTATAAAACAGTCATAAAAGCAACGTTCAGTGTTGTTAAAAAGATTAAACACATGAAGATGTGCAAGCCCCTACAACAGTGCCCGGCACTAGTGCTTCTACTAGATTTGCCCTATACATCACCTCCTCTAGGAGATTTCATTGATACCCATTCTCTTCACTCAACAGGAATCAGGGCCCTCTTTGATAATTATCTACAATATTAAGTTGTTTAGAGTCATCTGTTTAGATGCTGTCTCTACTATTAAATGGAAGTTTCTTGAGGATTGAGGAATACAATCTATTTTTGAACATCTAACACCCAGCACATTACCTGATACATAATGGTCACTACAAATTGGTTATCAAATGAAATAAGCAATTATTAGCTTGTTATTATTATTGATAGAGCTATAAGTAATCTTTACATATCACCTATCATGGACCAGGTACTGATTTAGGCAATTTGCAAGCATTCTCTAATTTAACCATCACAAAAGTCCCATGAGTTAGGTATGACTAACCCCTTTGTACAGGTAAGAAAGTAGAGACACAGAGAGATTATTATTCTCATAGTGTATTTGAGAAAAAGAATTTAAATTAAGTAATCTGATCCCAAAGTTCCCATTCTTTGCTACTTTCTGTGGGAGCCTCAAAATGAGTTTGAGGAGGGGAGGGAGGAAAAAGTGGGGAGAAGAAGGGAGAGAGGGTAGATGGAGGAAAGAGAACAACTGGGAAACAATGGTTTTGATTTCCCTCACCTGACTCCTTATGACATCACCTTTACAGTCTTCCAGATTTATGTTAAGTTCCTGACTTTTCCCAAAAGTCACCATAAAAAATAGCCGTGTGGAATCTACTTTTTCATTTGCCTTGAAAAATTACTCGTGAGCATTACCTATTAAATCATTCAATTCTTCTGCATAATATTCTTCCAAGGGAGAAAAAAAATTCAGAGTTTGTTTCTGGAAAAACTTCTGTGTCCATGGTAGTGTTGGCCTGGTCTCTTCTGCGGGTCGTGTTGTGTAAGCAGCTTTGCAAGGGTTGCTGGGAAACATGGGGCCAGACTTATGTTTGTCCTCAGAAATTGTATCAACCTTCTGATTGAATGTTTGCTTTTCTCTTTAACCATCTTCCCATCCTAAACTTTTATTCTTTCATCATCAATTATCTTAAGCTGGGTACAGTGGCACATACCTGTAATCCTAGTACTTGGGAGGCTGAGACAGGAGAATCACAGATTTGAGGCCAGCCTCAGCAACATAATTAACTGTGTCATTTTTAATCTCTTCTGCCACCCCGATTGCTATGAATGCTATGTTCAGAATGCTATGTTCACTATTCTTGTCCAACAATCTTAAATAATAATAATTAGTGACAATAAACTTCAGTAGATAAATTTCTGGCAGTTTCAGGACTTTGCTTCAAATCACATGATTGAATGATAATGATTTCAGAGTCCAGAGACAAAGTGAGAACTTTCAACCCGATGTTGACACCCAGAGGGTCACGTGACAGCCTTTGTCTCTTCTGCCACCCTGGTTATTTGTTTCTAGAAAAAGCAGTATAAATAAATGCATTGGGTAAAACATCTGTATGGGATGACCTCCACCTTACGATTTATGACTGAAGCCATTCCAGAATGCTATGTCCAATATTCTCTTTTCAACTATCTTAGATAATAATAATTAATGGCAATAAACTTTTGTAGATAAATTTCTGGCAGTGTCAGGACTTTACTCCAAATCACAAAATGATTGCAGAGTCCAGAGACAAAGTGAGAACTTTCAACCCAATGTTGTCACCCTGTGGGTCAGATGACAGCCTTTATACCTAGTCTCTTGAAGGCATGCCAGACTTGATGATTGTGCCTCCTAAGAAATGGTGAAAACCATGTTAGAGGTGGAGTCCTTGGTATGATGGATAGAATAATGTCTTACTAATTTGAAATGTAGGCTTGTGCAAACTAAACATCTCAGTTATCTCATTTAACTCCTCAGCTTTAAAAATAAATTTATATTTCCTCCATCATAAATATAAAGAATACTCATTATAGAAAATTTGTAAAAACAGTAAAGTAGAAAGAGAGAAGAAATTATTCAAAGCCCTACCACTCAGCAATCTACTTAACCTTTATATATATGTACATATATATATATATATATATATATATATATATATATTCTTTTAAGTCCTTTTATGCATAATTATTTTTAAAACTTTTCATAGTTGTAATCATACTATTTTGTACTCTCATTTTTCAGTCAAGGTACCATAGATATTTCTCCATGTAATTATCACCATTTCACAATAGAATTTTAAATAGCTGCAGACTAATTAGAAAAGCAATTCATGATAATTCCCTTAACCTTTCCTCTATTGTTGGGTTTTGAACTTGTCTTTAATATTATTCACAATGTTGCAATAAATGTCTTGGTGCAGGTAGCCTTTTTGTATTCAAATTATTGCATTAGGTTAGATTAGTAAAGATCGAAGAATTACAAGTAGATGAAAAATCAGATGATGTGATGTGGTAGGCAAGGTACAGGCTTTGGTGTTAGGGAGAACCTCATTGGAATCTTGATTCTGCTCACCACTGGCTCTGTGGCTTGGACAACCTACTTAAACTCACCGATCCTTCAGGTCTTCATTCATAAAAGGGGGACATTTATATTTGTTTCATAGGGTTGTCATAAGTATTAAATGAGATAATATATGCAATGCTTTCCAATAGTATTTTAAATTTTTGATGCCTGTTGCCAAATTATTTTCCAGGTGGTTGTTCCAAGTTATGTTCTCACAGTTGTATGAGGCCTGAAATTCAAAAATTTCCCATTTCATCATAACCATCCCATCATTTTCTGTAAACTCCAGATAATTTGATACATTGTGGGAGTGGCATTTGGTTATTTTTTTAAGTCCTACTACTTTGTTTCTCAGGCAGAACCAGCATGTTCTCATGGACTGGTTGCCAGGTCTTCTACATCTTTTATATATGGTTGATATTCTTTTCTTATTTGTTGATTTGGGTCACTTGCCAAACGATGAGAAGTTTTTCCTTCTCCAGAAATTTTATACATAAAATCATTATTATTCCTAATTTATCTTACCCTGTGTTAGCAAGTTTAAACTGTTTATTCCTTAACATGCTACAGTTTTTATTCATGTCTTCCCATAAACCCTTCCGATGACAAGCTAAATCAAATACTTGGTTCTCTTGTGCACATGAGACATTCACCTCCATGCTTCATTTATAGGTGGGAGCTAATAAAATCTTGCCTGAATGAGTACAGTCTTCTTGGTTTATTAAGAATAATTCACCATCTGAAAGAAATTCTTTCTAATACTCGATATCTTATGTACATTTCTTTTGTTATGTTTACTTCAGTTTAGAAAAATTTTGAACGATACTGCTCACCAGACCTTGTGGAGGGCTTCAGGGTAGAAGTTTTATAGACCCTCAACACTTAGTGAATAGAAAACAGTGAGACCTATGAATTTGGGTGAAGAAAATAAATTTTTTCACTAACCTCTTACTAACTAATCACTAGTTTGCTCAATTGTGAATATGAAGCATCAAATTACAGAAGTATCTGTGTCACCAATAGAAATTACAGAAATTTCAACTATATTTTCTATTGATATACACAAATATAATCTTATTACTGTTTCAAAGTTGTTAGTTATTAGAGTTACTATGAGATTATATTTTGTAATATATTTCTAAAAAGAATGTATATTACAAAATGATAAAATCTGTTCTTTAAATATTGCTGATTGTCTTGTATATAAATATTCAAATATTTCTAAAATTCTTTTCATTTGTAATATTATGAATTTATTTACACATTTCAAAAATTTTATTTTGAGACTATGTTATTTTCCACAGGTTTTATCAGTTTGACAAAGGCATGGGCACAGAAATGATTGAAAATCCCTGATCCAATGAATAGAAAACATCATAAAAATAATGTCATCATAATGCTTAGATTCTTTATATTTTCCACATGCTTTCTGTACCCAATACAGATATTCTATTGGGCAATGATATTTTTTGGATATTTACGCTTTGTAATGAGACATTAAAATCATACTGAGCTCTTACCAGTGTGCCAGAAACTTCGTTTTACTATTTTCTCATCTAATTCTTCATAATGTCCTATGCACTGGATACTGTTACATCCCTTGTTTACCACGGGATGAAACTGAGGCTTGTAGAAATTAATTTGCCTATACACGGTGCTGTTGATTGGAGCACATCGCCTGGTCTGATTCTGAGATGCATGATCTTAAATGTGGCCTCATTAAACCAGAACTTACTTAGCACAATTAATTTTCATAAGAATCCATTGAGTAACATAACCCATATCCTATTACTATAGGATTTCCAAGAATTATAGAAGAATGATGAGCTTTTCTCCAGCATGTAGGGTATTCCTGTGAGGGTCATTCTACGTTTCCCTTCCAGTTCCATCCTTCGCCTTTCTCTCCCTGCTCTCTGTCTCTGAAGTCTGATCTCAGAAAGTGCATCTCTTCAGCCCCACTTTTCTCTAGCTTATACTTGGGGGTTCTGCTAATGGAAATCACTAGCAAGAGATTGAAGGAACAAGATGAAGAGGGCTACTAATCTTTTTCTGTTTTCTTCTGCACTAATCTTTCTTTCTCTGTTTTCTTCTGCTGGGCCATGGTTTTGGCATCAGGTATGTCCCTTATCCACGGGTCACAGCTCCTAGGTGGCAGTTATTTCATTACAATTTTTTTTTCTCGATACTGCCAGCATCGTGCCCTCCCCTATTCCTTCACTTCTCAACTGATAACAGTTTCCAACCTTAGCTAGTCACGGAGTGCCCCACCATTTCATGTTGGTAACTTTGACCTTGTCTTAGTCAGCTTTCTGCTGCTGTAACCAAAATCCCTGACAAGAACAACTTAGAGGAGGAAAGATTTCTTTTGACTCATGCCTGTAGAGGTTTGAACACACGGTAAGCAGGCACCCTTTCTTGGGCCCCAGGTGAGGCAGAGCATCAGGGTAGAAGAGTGTGGTGGAGTGAAGCTGCTCAATTCATGGCAACCAGAAAGCATAGAAGGGGAGAGTGGAAAGGGATGAGGGAGAAGATAATGCCCCAGGGACCTGCTCCTTCCAACAAGGTCCCACTTCCCAGTTTCCATTCAGCTCTCAACAGATTAATGCGTGAATTATTTCAATGATGAGGTCAGAGGCCTCATGATCTAATAATTGTCTAAAACCTTCACCTCTGACCTTTGCTGTTAGGAATCATGCTTTCAACATGAGCCTTCGGGGGGACATGTAAAGTGTAGCATTCCTTCTTTTCCTTTCTGTAAATAATGCCTTCACTAAGCTCTCGTAATTAGCCCTCTGAGTGGGCCATCTGATTCTTACTGGTAACCCACTGATAGAGTTTTTTTCTTTTGTCGATAGAATGGCCAATATTTGTCCACAGTTCAAGAAAATCAAAAGCAGTTTCTGCTTACTAAATGTTTGCTTTCCTCTGCATTAAGATTTTCATATTTGATCAAAGTGTTCTTTGATGGATGAGCAGTTGGGCAGCGAAGAGGCAGCGGAAAGAATATTAAACTCAGTTCAAAAACATAGCTCTTGCTTTTGCATCTGCCACGTCCTACTGAAGTAAATGTGGGCAAATTCTGGAACCTCGGTGAAACTTGACTTCTTCACCATAGCCAGGACAATAAGGATGCCTACAAGAAGCCTGTCATGAGGGACAAATTGGATGACCCCATGGAAAAAGAACTTCCACATGGATATGTATAAAGTATTTTAAACTTGAGTCATTTCTCACAGACTATGTTTGATAAAAACCAGTAATCGATATGGAAACACTATAGTAATTGAGCATTCTATAAAGGTTATTTAATTCTCCATATTGTGCTTTCTAGGGGCCCATCTTATTCACTGTTGTACCTCCAACACTTAGCAAACTGCCTGGAAGATAATAGCTGCTCAGCAAGTATTTCAAGAAATAATCATTAAGTCCTAAGAAATGATTCTTAGCCTCGAATATCTCACTGTCTTGCAGAAAAGACTGACAAACACATGCATACAAAGTGAGTCACCCAGATGAGAGGGCAACTGACTCATTCTGATGAGCCAGGAGGAGAGGTATGCAAGAGTAAACTGGTATGGCACCTTAAACATTTGTACTGCTATAATAAAACACAGAGGCTAGATAATTGGTGTGTGTGTGTGGTACTGGGGATTGAACCCAGGGACATTCTACCTCTGAGCTACACCCTAGCCCTTTTCACTTTTTTGTTTAATTTTGAAACAGGGTTTTGCTAAATTGCTGAGGCTAGCCTCAAACCTGCAATCCTCCTGTTTCAGCCTCTCAAATACTGAAATTAAGGGTGTATGCCAACATACCTGACAGAGACTGGATAATTTATAAAGGACAGAAATTATTATTCATATTTCTAGAGGCTTGGAAACCCAAGATCAAGGCACCAGAAGGTTTACTTATCTGGGGAGGGCTGCTCTCTGTTTCCAAGAGGGAACCAGGTGCTTGCATCCTCCAGGGGAGAAGGACACACCACATCCTCACATGGTAGAAGACAGAAGGAAAGGAAGGTCAAATGCTACATGAAGTCTCTTTTATGGGAGCCTTAATCGAATTCATGAAGGGGCAGTGCTGTTGGCCTAATCACCTCTCAAAGACCCCACCTCTAAATATCATCACATTGACCATTAAGTTTCAACACCTGAACCTTGGAGGGGAGACATTTGGACCTTTGCAAATTAATTCAAGATCTCTGGCTTGGATGATGGCATGAATAGTGGTTTATAACTGATACAAAGATGGATGTAATTCCAGTTCAGAACCATAATAGGATAAACCAGTGAGACATATAAAGAGAGATGTTTGACAAACTTTTTGAAATCTGGGTCTAGAACTTAGAGACAGGTCAGGACTCCAAAAATATGATATTATATTTTATGAATACCACAAAGAATGAGTCACTTTTAAGAGCTGATTTTTTTTGAAATGCCAGGCTTTATTACTTTAAGCACTAAAATAAAAAAATAATCATTTGGATGAAGATTCCTAAAATTTTATTGCGCATTTTCCTGCCACCTTAAATGATGCATCTGGAACCAAATTTGTTTTGTTTGATGGCTCAGGGTCATCATTACAATCATCTGTTATGAAATCATGCTGCAATTCAAAGATGCTCTTGGAATAATTGAGATGCATAGAGCTGTTTCCCTTTATTAAACAACTTCAGATCATTGTTGGGATTCTTTTTCTTGAGTTTTATTTTTATCATTTCCATGATTTTCATTTGCTGTCAGCTGTCACTTCCTGCAGCTATTAATGTGTCACCCCGAACTGATATACTATGTCCTTTCAGTCTCTTGCTCTTCAACGAACACTAGTTGGGAAACCAGATAATCCAACATACCATAGCTATGTGCAAACAATTTCAGAAGGAGGACCAGAGATTCTCCCCTAAGAGGAAACTACACCAGATTTAAAGGTACACCTTGGCAACATCTCTTTGGACGCTTCAGAGGACTTCTGTGGTAATGTTTTAGATCTCAGCTTTTTCATAAAGGTAACCCAGCCAAATTTTGAGTCCTGAATCAGTAAAATGTTATTGTATGCACACCAAAAAGGGAAAAAAAGTTGCAGGGAAGTACAGCTTAATGCATATTTTAAAAAATTTCTCAGAGATAGAATTTGCTATGATTTTCATCAATTATACACAATTAAAATTTAGGACTATTTTTAAAGTATGTGTTCTGCAAGAAAAAATTGTAAAAGTCTGTTTGATTAGCAGGTTATTAGCATTGATTAATACTGTGCAAGGTAGGTATTTTAAATTGGAATCCTAACTTTGTTTTTGCAAGGTCACTGGATGGAATCCAGTTGCTTGAACGCACCTGTGTTTCTGCAGGGTGAGCCCTCATTTTTGGTCCATGCGCCTACACATCTTCTCCTAGTCAGGCTTTACTGGTGCACTGTCTTATGCCGTCCTCTGCTAACACCCAGAAATGTGTTGCTGTCTCTTTCTCTAGTTGAACTCATCCTACAACATTTGTCACCATTTGTCACCGCAAATGCTGCTTCGAAGCTCTTTTTCTCTCCCACGTGCCCATTTGTTAGCAGTTTCTTGGTAGCATCTACTGGGTTATTTGTCTCTGAAGAATATGATTTTCAGTTTATTTTCTCTGATATTCATTTAATGACTTGCCACTTCGGCTCAAGCTACAATTTCCTGTCAATTACATTGTAAATTTCTCATGCGTCCATCAGAATGTCTTTTGGCAGTCCTCCTGTCATGTCTTGTCAATGGGAATTTCCTTCTCTTCATGACCTTTGATTTTCTGAGGTTACCATCTTGCCCTTCCCTTACCTTATGGCCAGGAATTTACTTCCTATTTTTGCTCTAGCAGTGACAATGATAGCAAGACACATGCGCAGGAAGCAGCTTCTTCTACCCTGATCTCTTGCAACTTTTGCTATCTAGACAGATGTACAAGCACACAAGAAGAATACTGTGTGGAAATTGGAGCTATGCTGGCACAGGTGAAGGAACTACCAGAAATTAGGAGAACTTTCACTTGAGTTGTCAAAGGCAGCAGGGCCCAACCAACACCTTGGTCTCAGAATTCTATCCTCCAGAACCATGTGACAGTAAATTTCTGTTCTATAATCTGCTTCACTCATGGTATTTTGTTTTGACAGCCCTAAAAAACTAATCTGACTCCTATGATCTAACATATTTATTTTTAATATCTATCTATCTATCATCTATCTATCTATTATCTATCTACCTAATCTATCTATTTATTTATTGGTACTGGGGATTGAACCCAGGTGTTAGACCTCCAACCCATATCCCAAGCCCTATTTTATTTATTATTTATTTATTTATGTGTTTATTTATTTATGTATTTATTTATTTATTGAAACAGGGTGTCACTAAGTTGCTGAGGGCCTTGCTAAGTTGCTGATACTGCCTCGGACCTGCGATCCTCTTCTCTCAGCATCCCTAATACTGGGATTACAGGTGTGTACCACCATGCCCAGCTGATCTGACTCTTCTTTTAAAAAAGGCACAGCTTCATTCAAAGAAAAATCTTTTGTATAATACACCTTAAATACCTCAAGAAAGAGAGACTAGTTTTTGTGCTGAAAAACCTAGGAGGGCTTCCTGCTCAGGCTCAAAGGACAACTTTTCTAAAATAGTGGGTTCCAAACCTGACTTCATACCAGAAACTCTTAGAGAATATTTTTTTAATGTAGATGGATGTAAGAGTTTAACTTCCTGGAGATTCAGGCACAGTACATTTAGGAAAAGACCTGGATATCTATTTTGAATAATCTATCTAGATAATTTTTATCATTGACTAGGTGTAGGAAGCACTGATGTAAGGAGGTGAGTAATGAAGAGAGATTTCAGTAATTGGAGTATATCCTTCTTGGGAAAGGAGATCATCAAATAAATGTTTTACTCCCTTGCTTCCAATTTCATTGATTTTAAGATGGAATAAGCTAACCAGAAAAACCTCTTTTCTGAACTTCATTCTTATAAAGCAAAAGAGATGGGGACCTTGGGAGAAAGTGAATGTAATAAACTTCTAGGAGCTTTGGGCAGTCAAGGAATGAAATTGTCGGCATAGCTGGGTGCTTTAGGAAATCAGGTCCCATTCACTATTCACTCAACAGAGTCACAGAGCACCCAACAATGAGCCAGTTAATATGGACACAGGCAAAGAAGAGACATGCTCCAACGACCAGAGCTTCTAAAAGGAGACATGACTCCAGAGAGAAGGGCAGCCAGCTTTGAAAGGTGATTTGGAAAACATGACCTCAGATGCCTGTAGAAACCAACATGGCTTCGCAGAGATCGCTCTTATGAATCCAGATTCTAGACCTCAGGTGCAAAATGCTAGAGGAAGGACATGTAATAGAAAGTACCAAAGAAGAGCATAAAAATAGGGTCAGAAAACTAAACCCTTTGAAGTAGCAAAGCAAGTATTATGGTTTCCATTTACAGCTGAATAAACTGAAACTGAGAAGGATTAAGTGACTTGGTTATAGCCCACATCTAATCAAATGGTACTGAGTCCTATTCTTCTGTTTCCTCTATTACTCAGTTTCCCAAAACTAAAACTCCTTTTTCTTGTGACACAGACCTAATTATGGACTTCCTCTATTCATATACATGCAAACCTCCTGTACATGCAGGACAAGAGAATGCTCATAAGACTTCAGGAAAACTCTTTTGGTCCAGCGTTGCTGTAGGATGGTCTCTAAGAGGTAAGGGGTGCTAATGCACCTTCTCCTGGTATCCAAAATCAGGATGTGTCACTACACTTCTATTTTTTTAATAAGTCAATGTTTATATCTTTCCACGTGGTTTGAATCCATGTAGTCAGCTGCCTGATTTCTTGGGCCTTGAAGGTTTGGGGATTAAATTCTTTTCATGATCAATTTACGGCTTCCTCATCTGTCTGGATATAATTATAGCTTAGGTTTTTAAAACTAACTCTTTAATTTTGATGAAAATCACTAAAATCCCACTGCATATAGCTATAAATAAAGCCCAGACCATAGCTACAAAAGACCTGGAGATCGACTTCTAAATCGTTATTGACTTTTAAGTGTATATCGGACAGGTTTGAAGCATTGGGTAATTGCCTAATCAATGCTCCCAACAAGTCTTTGAGGTATGTGGCTAAAACCATTGAATTCATTTTGCCTATGAAAAACTGAGAGTACAAAAGAGTATCTAAGAGCATACACTTTTTTTCTTTTATTCCTGGGTTACATGAAATTCTGAAAAAAATAACCTAATTTCTTTTCCCACCTTCCATCTCTAGTCTATAATGTGTTATTTTCTATCAGGTGATGGGAAGAACAACAAGAGAGAAAAATGCCAAATATCAAGAACAGAACACAGGCTGGACTAAGTTTAAACACAGAAATGGCTTTTCTTATAAAAAATCCTTCCATCACCACAGATATATTTATAATCCTTGCCTAAAACATCAGAAATGACTGACACACTAAACTGTTGAATCATGATCTATTTTCGAAGAGAGAGAGCACACAGTCAGGGCATCCACAAAACGACAAGTAGCTATTCTGTTCTATTGGAAAAGAACAATGAGGGTCACAATCTACAACTTAGAGAGAGTTCCATGCACCTTTGGAAGAGCTAACTAGCCAAGAGAGTATCAGAAATAGATCTCAGGATTTCTGGTCAAAGAACAAAGTAAGAATATGTACAAAGTGAACTTTCTCAAGAGATGAGAGATCTAAACCTGGTCAAGGGAACCAAAGGAGATATATGAGTGAAGTTGAAGGGCAAGGTAGTTGTAAGGAACTGGTGAGATTTTTGAGTCTTTAGTGTTTTGCTCTATTTCCTATGTGCATTAGTCAGTCGTAAGGGTGCATGAAAGTGCTGCGATAAGATCTGATATTCATTACCTTCTATTTCTGGTGGTGTGAGAATCACGTAGCATCTTCTATGTGGGAATCCACAAGGACACAGAGGTAATTTTAGTTCAATGTTGCTATTGTACAAATGATGAGATGAGACCAAAAAAGGTGAAGTGACTTGTCCAAGATTCTGTAGTGCCATTTGTAATAACTATGGACTTGTGTTCCAGAATTTTAATTTCAAGAACATTATATTCTTTTTACATTTTTCTAATTAATTCTTTTATCCAACAAATATTTCTTAAGTGACTAATAAGTTTCAGGAACTCTGTAAGGTCCTGAATATTCAAAGAAAAAAAATAATAAAACAATCTCTGACCTAAGATCTAACAATCCAATGGGGGAAGGGTCATTTTATGTGTTAAAATACTGGCAACAAAATGGCAAGTACTCAGAGAGGGTTACATCCAAGGATTTGGGGGAAAAGAAGAAAAGAGATGAGTTTACAGCTTAGAGAAGCAGACTTTTTTTTCTTTTATGTTGAATTTTTCCAAAATTACTTTTGGAATTCTAATTCTGATCTTTGATCTAAAGTAAAATCATTTAAGAAAACATAACCTTGATATTTTTCTTATGAACTTGAATCAAAGTCATCATATTGTGTGTGTGTGTGTATGTGTGTGTGTGTGTGAGTGTGTGTTCTCCTAGAAATTTAACTTTTTTTATTAGGCTTCTGTTTTGAGTTGAATTGTGCCTTCTTAAAAAGGATATAAATTGAATTCCCAACCCTTAATACCTCAAAATGTGATCTTATTTGGAAATAGGTCTTTATAGAGATGAACCAAGTTAAATTAGAAAGAGAGAGAGAGAGAGAGCTGAGGCTGGCCGCGAACCCGGATCCTCCAGTCCCGCCTCCCAAAGTACTGGGATTACAAATGTGTGCCACCATGCCCAGCAGATTCTTTTATTTTTAAACAGTCTCATTAAGTGTCATTATGGTGGGTCTTAATCTGATTGCTGTCCTTGTACAAAAAAAAAAAAGAAATTTGGACCCAGAAACAGATACCCAGAGATGGAAAACAATATGAGATACACATGGAGAACACAGCCATGTGACTCATGTAATGTATCTATAAGTCAAGGAATGCCAAGGATTCCCCTCTAAAATTTTGGAATTTTTTAAAATTTCAGAATTCTAGACTCTAGAATTGTAAGAGAACCCCTTTAATTTGCTTTAAGGAACCCCTTTTGTTATTTTGTGGTGGCAGTCCTAGGGAACTAATACAGCGTCTTTGAAGAGTGATCAAAGAGCAGGGCTGATTTTTATTCCTAACGTCTTGCCCAAAGACTTGGAAAAGAACACTGGCTTGTCTGTGCAGCCTTGTTTCTCTATGAGCCATGTGGACTTTTGTCTCTATGGCCAGCACATTGGACATTTGTACAGGGTTTGATGATGGCCAAACGGGGAGTTCAGGACCTTCGTATCTCCATCTCCTTTAACCCTCCATTAATATTCCTTCAGTAAGGTTTCGACTTTGGGTTCTTAATGTCTCATAACTATTTCAGGAATATAAAAGTTACTTATAGCTGACCAAATTAATAACACAAAAGCCCCTTCATCACTTTGGGGTGAGAATGTCAAAGTTCTCATGCTGAAATGATTGGGATTACAGTTTTCCAATAAAAAACTCTAACTTGGCTATTGTCACCAATCGAGCTTATGTTTTGAAGATTTTGATGACCATCACTCTAGTAAGGGATACAGTGATTCTTAAAGCCATGGAAACCATGGCTTCAAATGGCATTTCAAAGACATGATCTTCCAACATAAAAACATTCATAAAGTTATCAGGCAGTGCCTTTGAAAGCTGTGTAATTGTACATGGAAGAGTATTGCAACTGTTTAAGGGCTGAGGTACTCACAGCTTACATTAGGAACATCAGTTCTCTGTACCTTCTGCAACTGACCGCATGTGCATCTTACACAATTCACTTATATTCTCTGGGCTGGCATTTCATGGAACAGAAGACCTGAACAATGACATCTATTCCCTTTCTCCTTAGAATATGATAGGGGTACAGGAATTTATGTCAGAGATGATTTTGAAACTTAACAAGTGAAAAAGTTATAATTTTTAAAACTTCCTCATGTAGATCTATTTTTAATTGGTATAGAAAAAATCTGTATTTGTCATCCTTTTCTGAAAAGCAGGTTATATAAGTCACTCATGTCCCAAACTCATGGTGGAAGATTATGGTGAGCAATGAGGCTAGATGTAACCAGAATGGTTGAGCACCTCAACACTTTGTCCCTAAACACAACCAAAAAATATGCACAGCCACTTGGCCATGGACCCAGAAAGTTCAGCCCCCACATTGTTTTTGTTTGTTTGTTTTGCTTTTTAAAATTTTTATTAGTTTGGTGGTACCAGGGATTAAATCCAGGAGCATTCTGCCTCTGAGAACACCCTTGACCCTTTTTTTAGATTTTATTTATTTATTTATTTTTTTTTCGGTACCGGGGACTGAACCCAGGGGCGTTCTACCTCCGCGCTACACCCCCGGCCCTATTTTTTTATACTTTATTTTGAAACCGGGTCTCATGAAGTTGTGAAGGGCCTCACTAAGTAGAGAGAGAGAGAGAGAGAGAGAGAGAGAAAGAGAGAGAGAGAGAGAGAGCTGAGGCTGGCCACAAACCCGGATCCTCCAGTCCCGCCTCCCAAAGTACTGGGATTACAAGCGTGTGCCACCATGCCCAGCAGATTCTTTTATTTTTAAACAGTCTCATTAAGTGTCTAAGGATCTTGCTAAGTTGCTGAGGCTGGCTTTGAACCCATGATCCTCCTGCCTCAGCCTCTCAAGTATTGAGATTGTAGGTGTGCACACCATGCTTGGCCCCCCACATTGTTTTTAAGACCAAGCAACATGATAAAATAGAATCAGCATAGCATTGTTAATCCACTAGCTTGTGTACAGAAAGAGAAAAGCAAATCCAGGCATACTAGCAGAGGGATGGCTGCTGGAGGTCTTCTTGGACATATTATATTACAAAGCCACATGAGATGACTTTATTAAAAAGTACATGAAGGACAATGACTTATTTGTTTTATCCATGGTGAGCATCAAAAGCTTGATATCTGACTTCAGGTGGAATTCAACCTTTCCAGGTATATATCTATAGATAATAATATTCAGGTAGGTATGTTAACTTGAGACATGGTAATGAAAACAACTTGATGAGTATGACCAATTTGTCCCTATGTACAGTTTATTCCACATACACTCAATAAACCATACAGGATGTTGCCACAAAGTTTGACATTAGGCTCTGTTTTATTTTCACTAGCAAACTGGTGACAACATTTAACCAATTCTAGCAAGAATAGTGTCTCTCTTTTTTATTAGTGTGGTCTATATACCTTTGTTAGAATAACGAGAATCTCCTGCTTTATGCTTTCTGTCACAGGACACTGGTTCTTACTTCAGTCCTGTTGGTACTAATCTCTGAAGCTCCCAGACTTGGACTGTAGACTCTGAGTCTGCCAAATGCTGTAGCCTTCTGCCTCTTGAACTGAAATGGAGCACACTGAGATCACGTGGTCTTGGAGTCTTTTGGTAATCTTTTACCTCAGTGTAGAGGAATTCAATGGTGACAATTTAAAATCTATTTCTTATGGTGGAATTATTTATCTTCATATGCTGGCCAGTTGACAGTAGGATGTCTTTCCCTGTGCAGCACTATTGAATTCTCACCCTGTCCTCATAACAATTCAGAGGCAAGAGTGTTATAGCTCAATACTGTGTTGCATTATAGCTCCAGCAGACAATTATTTTCCCAACACACCCTCCCACTTTTTATCTTCTCTTCTTCTCTTTCTCCTTCTAGTCTTGCCTTTAAATACTCACTGAACATTCAGTATGTACTAAGCACTATACTAAGAACTGGGCATACAAAGATAAAATTACCATATTTTTTTCCACTCCAAGTTCACAGTCGCGTGAAGGAGATAGTCAAGTAATCAAAAAGCTATACAAAAGTGTGATAAGCATTGAGTGAAAAATCTGTATAAACTGCCATGGAGATAACTAACAGAGTTGGGGAACCAGGGACCTTTCATGGAGAAGGTATTGTAGGAACTGAATCTGAAGGGAGAGGAGGAAGGAGTGAGTTCAAATATGAGCAAAATTATAGGCAAAATTATCTGCATATGTGATGTACTAATGATTCTACTCCTGGTCCAAGCCACCATTAACTGTAATTATGGCCCATTAGCATGTTGTGTGTGGCCCTCATACAGAGGCCGTGTTGAACAACACTCTCCAAATATCCTCTTTTGTTTTTTGGCCTCCAGGGTACTCATCACCAATTGTCATTTTTTTTTCATATGATGAGTATTTGTGTGTGTGTGTGTGTGTGTGTGTGTGTGTGTGTATGCATGTGGTACTAGGGATTAAACCTAGGGGCATTCTACCTCTGAGCTACACCCCACCCTATTTTATTTTTATTATGAAACAGGGTCTCGCTAGGTTGATGAGGAGTCTCACTACTTGCAGAGGCTGTCCTCAAACCTGAAATCCTCCTGTTTCAGCCTCCCAAGTACTAGGATTACAGGCATATCTCCTTCACTCTAGAAACACCACTAGTGCACCCATATTCTTATCCTGGCCTCTGTGGACATATTCAAGTTTGTCATTAACCTTTATCTTACAATGTCTCTGAAGACAAGACATTATTTCCGCTTGCCAGTCTATGGAGAACACCCATGCCTTCTTCTGGAATCTTTAGGTAGACATTTGTGGCCAATGCCATCCACTGTACCAGAGGAGATGGACAGATCTATGGGCTTCTTCTAGAGTAAACTGTTGGGAGCAGAGATAATTTATCCTGCAAAACTGTTGCATCTTGCTTGTTGATACAAAAGTTGGTCTAGCCTTGAAATGTTTTCAGGTATTTAAGTCTATAATGCCAAATCTGGGTCCACTGTTGAGGGTCTCGGTAGTTCATCATAATTATGGTTCTTAAATCAGTTTTAGAAGTTCTTTTTGTCTAAAATAGAATGCAACATCTTCTCCCACCACAAGGGCACAATTAAATATCTCTTTTTTGGTTTTGGAAGAAATTCAAGCAGGCTTCATCTGGCAACATGCCTCAAGTCATTACAAACTTTTTTATAGCAACTAATTCAATGGAATCCAACAAATATCTGAAGATCTATTATATGAATAGGCACTGTGATAGGCTCCAAGGAAAGAGAGAATATAAAATGAATGCGCCATGGTTCCTGACTGCAAGGAGCTCACAACCCTGTGGTTAAAATAGATATTCACGTAGCAAACCATATCACAGATGCACAAAGAGCTTCCTCAGGAAAACAAAGAGGCAGAGAGACATCGCTTCTACTTAATACACGTATACAGACATCAATAAGATGATAGCATTTGAATTGAGCTTATTATGATGTGATCAGTACTTGTATTAAAGTCCCAAGAGTCTGTGGATTTGCTTGCCTGAAAAAGGAGAGTTTGAGTACTGATTGGACCAACTTACTGTGTGACCTCATACAAACTGTTCATCCTCTTTATGACTTAGCTTTGCTTTATTTTGTATCTATGCCTTTAATGTGAAATATTAACCTCATAGGTTGTTGAAAGGATTAAGTAGTGTATAAGGATAAAGGCTTTGCCAACTATAGAGTACTCTAAAGTTTTTAATTTTTAGTATTATTATTTTTCTTAGCTCTTGTGGACGAAAAAAATCTTCTTATAGGTTACTATAAACAACATACTTAGTTAAGAGGTAGAACTCATTAGAATTACTGTTCTGACCTGCACCACAACCTTCTCTGCAATGTCTCCAATAATGGAACAGTGGTTAAGCCTAATGGTCCAGTTCCAGGATACTTCAACAGTGTGACATAGAAGCAATCAGCTGCATTCTCAGGATTTCTGATCTTCTGTGGTTAACCGTATTGTTTGGAAGACAGTAGTGGCTGAGGTGCCAATTGTGGTCCTCAGGCAGGTCTCTGTCCACTTCTAATTCTGCTGGCTAACCCAAGCTCTTTTTATTCTCTCCAGGATGATCATCCAAGCAAAACAAAGCCTTTCGTAATTCTGTTGAAGGTTTGCGACTTTCTGAATAGAAGCATGTTTCTCTTGCAAAGCCAGCCTGTGATTTAGCTTTGTAGTCTCAATTTTATCCTTTTGCTATAGAACAGAGATGCCAGGTAACATTCCATGCTCCTTGCTGGCTTTCAGATAAACGAAGAACCAGCATAGCAAGAAGGAATATCAAACTCATTAATGGGCTTTGAGGGTCACCAACTGAAATACTAACCTAAATGAGCTGGAGGACAAAGAGGGTGAATTATAAGAAGCAAGATGACACGCTGACAAGAGTCCCACCATCTCCATGAAAACAGATGATTCTGTAGGTTTCTGAGCAGATGGACATTCATCTTATATTGTCCCGAGGCAATTGGCAAGTGATTCTGACTGAACAGTTTAAAACAAAGGTGAAAAATCATTCTGGTGAAAACAGTAAAATCTCCATAGCAACTTTTCCTGGTCTCCTCTAAAGAATCACTGCGAAAATATAAAGTATGACAGTTTTCTTGGGTCTTGGAGCATTGAAGATCTGGCACCAGTGAGGAGGACCTCTGATCCCAGGAAGTAACATCTACCAGTGGATACTTGGCCTGTGTTTAGACTCTGTAGCTCTAGTCTTACAGAATTAAAGTTAGCATTGTGGCCATTCTATCTTCATGGCTAGTCAATTGAAGTTTTTTCTCCTCCCCAGAAGTGGATAAAGAGTTCCAGGTAAAAGAGATATTTTGGTGCCCTCCAGTGGCTAGACCTGACATCCTCTCTCTTGACCTCTCAACCTCCTTCATGCTCATAGGAAAGGTACAACTTGATAGGCTCCTTGGTTGCTTATATGTAACCTACTCTCTTAACATGGATCCTATACTTCCCCAATCTATGTATATCTCAAAGGCGCAGGGATCAAGGGACAAAGACATATTTTTCAATCTTTTCTTTGCACAAGGAGCTGAAATAGTGAACACCAAATATAAAAATTTCCATGACAGTGCCATTGCTTATAACTACACGGTCTTAGAAAAGCAACTTATCCTTTTGGAGCCGCATGTATTTTCCATTAAATGAGAGTGTGGGGCTACATGATCTCCACAAATTCCATCACTCAGTGATTCTTAAATCCAAGGGAAGGGAGAAATGCTTCTAAATGGCACTAAATTTACATTCCCATACTCAGCAGAATGGCCCTTATTATTTAGAAAACTTCATTTGCTTGAAGAGCTTAGAAAGTGTTACAATAAAATTCCCACTTAAGTCACACATGGCATAAGTAAGTATATATGTAACATATCTAAAGATTCTTAATATCCCCTGCACTTTGGAATGATTAGATGGCACCTTGAAAAGTCATCAAGAGAAAACATTCTAATTTCCTTGTTTGAACAGGATGGGGAATATTTATTTATTGTCCTTAGTGCTTGATACACAATGATTCGTAGATTACTAAATTAATGAACAAATGAGTGGGAAAAAAGGAGACATGTCTTAATTCCTGTAATGCATACGCAGAGAAAGCAACTACTTTTCTGATATAAAGAACAAGAAAAATCCACCGATGTCTAAAATTATCCTCTTTCTTCCTTACCCTGCCCTCTACCTGAACAGCATTACCATGGTGAATCTTACAACCACAGGTCCATGTATCCCTTTGGGTAACAGTTGGCTGCCTCCCATGTTCTTCTTTATAAGGAGATGACTGGGAAGAATCACATGTTGTGGCTGATAGCAGATGCTCAATAAAGAATTGCTAAATGAATGCAAGAACACATCAAGGTATTATTAGTCATGAGCACTTTTGAAAGAATTAACCTGAAGAAGACTAGTAGGCCAATCCCAAGAAGGGAGATACAAAGTGAGAAGAAACTGGAAGGGATTTGGGAGCAGTGGTGTTGTTGGTAACCCTATAGAACATGAAAGCTCTATTTGCAACACTGAAATGGAAACACTGGCTAGTCAGGAGAATATACTTAGAGTCTAGATTTGTTCTACACAGACAGAAGCCATTAACTACAGGGGCTAGTGAACATTTGGAATATGGCTAGTCCAAATTGAGATGTGGCCTTAATATAAAACATACTGAAGATTTTTTTTGCAGAAAGTCATAATGCAAAAAATAATGATTTGGAAGACTTAGTGCAAAAAACGTCAGTAATTTTTGTACTGTTATTTTCCAGGCCAGAGACAATGGTGGTTTTGATCAGAAGGTTGTAACGATGGGAAGTGGTAGGATTCTCAGTACATTCAGAAGTTGGCACCCACCGACTTTGCTAACAGACGGAATGTGGGGTGTGAGAGGAGGCAGGAGTCAAGGATGATGCCAAGGATGGATTTGCCATTAATCAGGGTGAGGGAGTGTGCGGGAGGAGACCAAGAGGAAGTCAGGCTCAAAGATGTTAAATGATTCACCCAAGGTCACACTTGTAAGTCAGAGAGAAATAGAGTTGCTTGAATTGATACCAAACTTTGAGATCTGCTTGTCTGTTTTTGTGTTGTATAAAACTGGGGATCTAATGAAGAGAAGTGACATGCTCAAAGTCACAAAGCAAATGAAGAACAGACCCTCTAGGATGCATTTCCCAACTGGTAGACTAGTAGCTTTTTTATGCTATTGCACTGTAGCTGTGAAAGTAAAAATGAAATCAGGGTTCACTGTACCTTTAAATGTATTGAGGAAAGCGAAATCATTGGACTCACGTTTGGGGAGAGACTTCAAAACCTCAGGTAAGACATATTCTAGAATCTTGAATGTTAGTATTGGTCAGATAAATGACTATCCCTCTTGATTTTGTAATGAATGAAGTTCTCTATCTTTAAAACTGACTTAGGGTCAAGGTGAGCAATGATAACTATCGCTTAATGAGAAACGTCTCCATCAAGAGCCACAAATTTCATATTCAGCCCCAAGAAATCCCAGAGCTTAGCTCAATGCAAGGGAGACAGATAAAATATCATGGAATACAAATGGCATCCTTTAAAATCTTTCCTCTCAAATGAGAGTGGGAAGATTAAAATGGTTGTGGTGATTTATCTGTTTGAATATAGGACTCTGATTTGTGATTGTCTGGTCATATGTCCCTGTATCCCCACTAATATTCTTCATAAAATATTCTAACCTGCATGCATGGCCTTTAGTCATCTTTTTTTTTTTTTTGCATTTGGCATGAGTCAGCTATTGCCAAAATAATGCTGCATAGCAAGCCACACCAAAGATTCTGTGGCTTATGTAATGGAGAATTTGGCTGGCCTCCGTCCCCAGCTCCTGGGAGATAGCCTATAGGTCCTTATAATTTCCTGCCTGGTAGGAGCATCTTTTTTATTTATGGTGAACCCTGACATTACATGTTAATCAGAGATGGGGGCCAGGCATACCAAGAAACTAACCATGTGATTAAATGGTGGGCTTCTAGCCATGTGAGAGCAGCCTGACCTCTGGGGAGAGAGGCCGACTATAGGTTGAGCCACACAGGTGAGAATTAAATCTATACTGCCTATGTGGACACTGAAGTTTGGGTGGGCTTGCTTGGATGATAATATTCTGGAATTATCAGATAGCCATGTGCCAGAAGGATATCTCATCCTGATTCCATGGGGAGAGGACAACAGAAGCTTTGTGTTTGGGAGCCTGCCAGACCTTGCTCTGTGTCGATGCATTTGGCTGGTTCTGATTTCTATCTTTTTGCTACAATAGAAATTTATTCATAAGTATAGCATTTCTTTGAGTTCCACGGGACATTTTAGCAAATTATTGAATATGAGGTGGTAGTGGAAACCACTGAATTTGAAGCCAATTGAAGAGAAGTGAGGGTGGCCAGGGGACCCCCAAACTTGTGGCTAGTATTTGAAGTGGGACTGTCTTAAAAAGGATTGTGCCCTTCACCTTGAAGTTTGGCTTAAGCGAAGTGAGTTTGATATTTGCTGCCAAAAGTCAATGTACTTCAAAATATAAGCATTTTTATTTATTTTCAGTCATGGAACTGAGGATTAGTTGGACAGTTCTGTTTCACACTGTGGGCTCTGATTCTGGTGTCTTCTTCTAGATCTCAGGCTAGAGGGCCCATGGACACCTGGTTATGTTCAATTAAAAACTTAATGGGTGGGATATAAGCTCCAGTCTACCATGAGACCATGACAGTAATGTAGATATGTAATTCTGCTATAAAATGAATGATAAGTTGAGACCATTATTCAATATTCCACACGTGTACTGAAGATGTCATAGGAAGAAAAGGCTTAGATCACATACTCAGAGCAAGCCACCTCTAACGTTGTCATCTGATGGTGCTCAGCTCTCAAGTTTGCCCTGAACATGTCTTTTCTCAGGACTTCCCCCTGCAAAGTGCTCACTATCTGATTTACTGTCCTGAGCAGCACACCTCTTATTTCAAGTGTGCATACTCCATTAAAAACAAAAAACAAACAAACAGAAAACCAGGTTAGTGATCATGTTTTGTTGTTGACTACCAATTGCTATCTATGTGACCTTGTACAAGTATACGACATTCAGGTGCCTTGGCTTCATTATCTGTAAAATAAACATGTATCACCTATCTCATGGGATTGAAGTGACAACTCAATGAGACAGTACATTGAAAACATTAGAATAATAACTAGAATAGAGTAAGAACTTAGTTTTTGTCAGATAGTCTCCTAAGTACTTCATGTGCATTAACTCACTTAGTTTAAACAATAACACTAAGAGTGGGAATTACGCATTTTGATTTTTCATCCTTATGTTACATATAGTAAAACTGAGGCTCAGAAAGATGTAATCACACAGTCCACAGGAGACAGAAATGAAATCTGAGCTCAGGTAGTTAGATATCTGTATTTACATTCCTACCATAATTATACTATACTCTCATCTACAGAGTTCAACAAATACTTTTTGTTGTTGCTCTTGTCTTTACTTGAGCATGTCTTTCAGATCTTGCTTGTGTTATAAAGGATTTTTTTCAAACCTGTTCAATAATACTCATAAGAATATTTTAAGTAAATGCACTTTACATTTCTTTGCACTTATTTATTTCTACTCCACTTGGTTACAGATTGGGTTTGATATCTTTGATGCAAAAAACAGAATATGACAAAAATATGGATTTTTCTTAGAAAGATATATTTTTCTATATAGTAAGAAATTCTTCCAAAGTTATCCCATGGGCCCTCACAAGTGTGGCATGGGTGATGTCATGGAATATGGTGTCTATGATATGGCTAAGTACAGTGGCAAGTAGTGATAGAACATTTCTTGTAGAACCTTTCAACTCAATCTAGGAGAAAAGTGCCAGAGTATTGTAAAAATAATTTTATGAGTGCCCAAATCGTAGCTGAGGGTTGTGAAGCTCAGTCACCCAGCTTGAAGCATCTAGCAACAACTCTGCTTAGGTCACAAGTGTAATAAGGAAGTAGCATGATTGAATTTTTAATAAGAACATTGGAACTGTGTGTTCAACGGTGTGCTATCATTCCAAGTCATCATCTTGGGAGGTGAATCGATGCTAATGATGCTACTGTGATTCAAAACAATTTCTGAAGATCTGCATTCAGTGCCAAATTAAGGAATCAAATACCACCATCAGCCTCACTATTTTATAGTCATAAATTGCATTACTCAATGTTATCACCGGCCACCCCAACCACGACACTCATCTCAACCGAAGAATTACCAAACATCTTTGGCTATATCAAAACATGAAGGCATCCTCAATGAAGGTAAATTTGTTGCTAATAAAAATGATCAAAACAATATTATTGTACTTTTAGGATACCAGTACATAATATCCTTGTTTTCCCTTGCTGACTTTGGAACCAACTTAGAGGTAGATGCAGGAGTTGGATAGTTAAAGAGACATTTACCATGTTTACAGTATTAATGATGATTGAGATTTATGGAAATGTAAACTTCCTAACCTACCAACCCTAGAATGAGACTTAAGGACTCACCAAGTCGCTAAATGCCTGTATATCAGCAGACGTCTGGTGCTGAGCAGGTTTCTTACATGTGATCACACCTGTATGCACATCTTGGACAGGCCAGAGTAGCTGCTCTATATAATAACACAGGGAGGAGAGAGAATAGGAAGACAGTCCCCAGTACCTTCAGGGCCTGTAAGTTCCTTATAGCTAAAGGAGAAACATGGAACAATTAATGACACCTACAAACAAAAAACTCCTCCTTCTAAGAGTTCTTAAAATAACTTAAGCAATTAGAACTATAGCTCATGTTGCCTCACAGAAACTTGAGTCCAAGGAAAAGAGGTTCCTCAAACTAATATCCTCAAAGAGTAAGAATGCAGAGAGGTTGTGAGCAAAAGATCCAAAACTAGAATGAATAAAGGCATTCTTCAGGTGACTACGCTTGTGCTCCCAGTATTGGGAGGCCGAGACAGAAGGATCACAGGCTCAAGGCCAGTCTCAGCAACTTAGTGAGACCCTGTTTCAAAATTTTAAAAATTATAGGGTTGGGGGTCTAGCTCAGAGATAGAATCACCTCTCCCCCTCTTCAGATTCAATCCCCAGTACCAAAAAAAAATATGCATGAAATAGCAAAAAACTGAAGATGAACAGAGCTTTTGGCTATTGGAGATCATATTTTTGGTGTTGATTCAGAACTCTTTCTGCACTCAGGGCTTGCATTACATAGTACAGGTTAACACTCAGCTCTGCCGCTTTGACTCCACCATTCTGTTGATTTCCTGCAACATGGTTCAGATCCTCACTGACTTCAGCGTAGCCTGCCACCTTGCATGTTGAAATGCTCCTTCCCAACATGCTTGTGTCACACACACCCTGCACACATGCACACACTCACCCAGGCTCCTCTGGCCCTGTGAACGTCTCCCAGAAAGCATGCATCTGCTTATTCCATTCAAACATGACTTGAACCAGAACTATGTTCTTTTTTATTTTGCATATTTCAGAGTTTAACCCTCATATATTTTTCTTGTCCTATGCTCCTTCCTTCTTCTGTCCTTGGAATCAATGACACACATAGCTTATACAAAATGCCAGGAATGGGTCAAAAGGCATCATTATGAAACACAAGATAGTAAGCTCTGTTGTTCAGTACACATACATTCAAGCCACATCTTTCCCTCTTTTAATAGAGGGACAATATGAAATTACTCTTGAATTCCTTACTTCCACTCAAAAGATTCAACCATAAACAGAGCAGCTCATTTTAATTTTCTTGAAAGAAAGACCATGCCATACCTATGGATCTTCAGATTTCTAGTGTCCAGCACAGGACCAGGTAGGTAGTAGGTACCTCCCAACACTGGATGAATTAATCAATGAGCGAATAAATGAACATAATTACTGTTTGGAAATATTTTATAACATGATGATAACAGTCTCTTGTTGGGCTGTTTGTCTTCAAACTTGGCCATGCAGTTTCCCCAATTATCTCCATTGCTCTGGTTTTTCCCCTTATTATCTTGGACCATTTATTCACTCCTTTCCTTTGCTTTTCTGTCTCCCTCAATTTTCCACTTTCCCTTTAAAGTGCATAATGAATATTAATTATGTTTTAATATACAAAAATAGCACCCTCATTGCCTTTGATTTTTCTTTGACTTGTTCTTACTCTTTCCTATGTCGCTTTTGATTTCTCATTATTTTATGTGAAGCTAAATCAATGAGCACCCTTTTCTCATTTTATCTCCTCACTTCTCTTTGCAACTGCCTTTTATTTCACTTTCCTTTAACTATTTTTTCCTCATTGTCTTCAAATTGTTTATGGTCGTATCCCTCACTTTATACAGATAGCATCTAAATGCAAATATTCTGCAGGGGAAAAAAATCACAGAATGGCAGAGGAAAATAAGGCTTTGAAATAAACACTGTATATTCAATTGGTTTCCAAATCAGCATCAGCTAAACAAATGCCAAATAGCAGTCCTTAGAGACATAAGATTAGTATGTTTTGAAATGAGAAGTTATCTTTCCCCATTTCTCTAACTCTCCCTTTTTTTCTTTTAAAATATCATGAAGAATTCTTGCAAATAACAAAGAAGACTATTTGCTGAAGCTTTGGGCTTCTTATCAGAAAGTGCATGTGTGACTTTAGACAAACAGATAAACTAGTGGAATCCGGGATAGGGAAGCACCCATTTGACTTGCAAGCTAGACCAAAGGAATTTAGACCAAAGGATTGAAGACTTTGTATACCATCCAGTCCTTTTGGGAATGTATGTGCCCTGTGAAAATAATCCCCAAAGATTCAAAACCATGAGAATAATCAGCATGCTTCATCAAGATGGACCTCTGCTTAGTTAGTGGTAGAGTCTACAGTGACCAAAGGAACACTGGAATTCCTGTCCCTGAAAAGAGCAGTTTGAACCCACTCAGAAAAATTGCAAATGTCATTTTGTACTCACTAGTCATGTGGCTTCAGGCAAGATGTAACCTGAGTTCCAATTTCCTCATCCAGAAATGGGGTGAATTCTTATCATTTCAAAGGATGGTAGGCGAGTGAAATAAAACAGTATCTATAAAGAGCTTTGAGAATTCTTCACACTATTGGGAGCTATAACCTGTAACAGTTCCCCTACTATCAGCATTGCTAATAATAAACAAGCAATAACTCTAAATAAATGTTGTTTGGGACTATACCAGGATCTTTCTCACTTTCTCCCCTTTGCACGTACACTCTTTTCCTAAAATGACTCCCCCCCCACACACACACACCAGAACATCATTTTACACAGGGAGCTTTAAGTCATCCTTTGAGACCCATCCGTTCAGATGCCTTGTCTTCAGGAAGTTTGCCCCAATCCTCCTGAGGAGAGCTGATGACTTTCCTAGCGGAATCATTCAACCAATTCTTACCCAGTCTCCTTGATGGCAGGGTGTCAACACTACTCTGGGAGCTGTGGACATGGTCGTGAGCAAAACAGTAAAACAACACAAACCAAAGCCCTAGCTTCGCGGAGCTTGCACGCTGAGAGAAGACGTGCTAAGTAATCACAACGTAGAATATGTCTAACAAAAGGGAGTTCTCAGCGCCACAGAGAAAGTAAAGCAGGGATGAAGTTAGAGGAGGCCAACCCTTGGACTGCGGTGGTGGTTTCCATTTAAACAGGAGAATTAGCAAAGATGTTAAGAGGAGAATGAATTAGCCTCTTGGAAAGTGGGCAAAGACTGTTCCAGGTGGAGGGAGGGGCACATGCAAAAGCTCTGAACAACCATTTTTCTCCTCTCTCTCTCTCTCTCTGTCTCTCTCTCATGCTGGGGATTGAATCCAGGAACATTTTACCTCTGAACTACACCTCCAACACTTTTTTATTTTTTATTTTTTTTTCTTTGAAGCAGGGTCTCTCTAGGTTGCTGAGAGTCTTGCTAAGTTGCTGAGGCTGGCCTTGAACCTTCAAGGTTCAAGGCCTCCTGTCTCAGCCTGTCTCAGCCTCCCAAGGAGTACTGGGTTAACAGGTGTGTGTGTACCAACCACACCTGGCTTAAATTTTCTCTTATAGTCCTCTGTACTGTACCTACTTCTATTAATGTATCTATTAAAACATTTTATAATTATTAAGTGTTTAAATCAAGTATATATTATGTAAATTACCGGTCTCATTCTTATTATCATGAAGTCCCTTTGCTTTTCTTTTTTCTTTCTAGTTGCTACTGGGAGAAAACATACCACCCTTGACTTCCTGAGACTGGCTGATTTCACTTAGAATATTCTCTAGATCCATAAGAAGAAAATGATGTCATTTTCATATTCGATTTTTTATGTAAAAAATCATGACAAACCAAAGTGCCAAACAAACATACCTGGGTACTCTCTCCCATCATTTTGCAGTCTTTTATTTGGTTCAACCATCCCATTTTATTAATAGGGACAATGGCAAGTGGAAAAGCCCAGTGCTTTGCCCAAGGACAGTGAGGCAGAGGCAGAGGCAGGACTAGAACCTCCAAAGAACCAGGCCACTGTGGAAGCATTCCATTTCTCAAAGGCTGATAACATCTCCTGCCTTTAAAATAAATATGAAGCTCTGATATTCACGTGCATTCATAAAGATCACAGATCCCTTCGCTTTCGGTTTGTTTGAAGGTTGAGTGTAGAAACAACTTCTGTTACATCAAAGATCAAAACATCAGGATTTGGAACATTTGTGTGCTCATTAGAGTTAGTGTCAAATGTATCTCTCTGGCTCACACCTACCTGCCATTGAAGGCAGAGCGTCTTATCAACTATTTATGGAAGACCCCAGGGGTTTCCTCTCCAGAGATCCAGAACCTGTAATTTTCACCACTGCGTGGCAACTGCCATGTTTCCTCCACCTCTGCCTCTACTCCCAGCCGACCCTGTAATCGTCATGATATTAACGCTGCTGCAGATTTTACCTACAGCTTCATGATTCTTAAATTGGCTTCTTTAATTTTGCTCCAGGACACTGCCTTGGGATAGACACTACAGCACACTATGGAGAAGCAGAGAAGCCAGACCCTAGGCACACATTCCTCCCAGGTGTCTTGTTAAGATGATCCCAGGAAAATCTTTGCTGACCCCCCCACACTCCAGAATGCTCTGTGTATGTGTGTGCATGTATACACATGTACATGTGTGTAAGGAAGAGAAAGGTCAAATATGCACCCTCATAAGAGAGACAGAGAGAACAAGAACATCCGTCAGCTTTCATTTATAGACTAACTTGATCTCAAAAGGTAATTTGATGCAAGAAGGAATGATAATAACATGATGTCAAATTTTTATCAGATACTTTTTCTATAATTTCAGATTTCATAATTTGAAAAACGTATCAGTTGATTATTTGAATAATTTGGTTCTATAATTAAATTGATTTCTTGATCAATTTTTAAGAGTTAGGTATATCAAAGTACAATTTACATTAATAAAGTGTATCTTAGAGTAGTCAGTTGGATGAGTTTTGACACATGGATACAGTCATGTAACTATAATTAAGAGTTTGCTCATGCACTTTTGTAGTCTCTCCTCTTCCCCTCATCTCAGTTCCTGACAACCAGTGATATATTCACATTCCTATAGTCTTGTCTTTCCTAGAAGGTTGGATAAATGTACTCATATAGTATTTATTAGACATGTTTCATGTAGCATAATGTCTTAGAGACACATCTACAATAGTGCATGTATTTATTATGTGCTTGTTTTTACTGTTGAATGGTGTTGCATTATATGAATATATGATAATTTTCTTATCCATTTATCAGTTGATAGAAGTTTGAGTTGTTTCTAGGTTTTGACATTATGAACACAACTGTTATGTACAATGGAATGCAGGTCTTTGTGTGGACAAATGCTTTCATATCTTTTGAAGTAGGATTGCAGGGTTATGTAATAAATGTATATTTAACTTATAAGAAATGTCCAAAACGTTTTCCACAGTGGTTGTACCATTTAACTCGTACTATATATGAGAATTAGAATTGTTCTACATCTTTACCCACATTTTTTTTTTTTTTTTGCGGTACCGGGGATTGAACCCAGGGGCATTCTACCTCCGCACTACATCCCCGGCCTTATTTTTTATTCTTTATTTTGCAACCGGGTCTCACGAAGTTGCAGAGGCCTCACTAAGTAGCTGAGGCTGGCCGCGAACCCAGATCCTCCGGTCTCCGCCTCCCAAGTGCTGGGATTACAAGCATGCACCACCACGCCCGACTTTTACCCACATTTCACATTAACAGTCTTCTTAATTTTAGATATGTGTGATAGCTAATTGTTTTTGTGACCTTGGCTTGACCATGATGACCAGCTATATGATCAAATCTTTTGGATATTTCTGGTAAAGGAATTTTTGCATGAAATTCACATTTAAATTGGCAGAGTTGAAGAAGATTGCCTTTCATAATGTGGATGGGCCTCATCTAATCAGTTGGTGGCTGGAATAGAATAAAACGCTGACTTCCCTGGGGCAAGAAGGAATTCTGCAAGCAGACTGCCTTCCATTTTCATTTGCAACACCAATTCTTCCAAGTTTGCCAACAGATTGACTTTAGACTTGAATTGCAACTTTTTTTCTGAGTCTTTAGCCAGTTGGACTCCGCCATTAGACTTGGGACTCATTAAGCCTCCTCAATCACATGAACCCATTCCTTAAAAAATGCACACACACCACACACACACACACACACACACACACACACACACACACACACTTTTGGTTCTATATCTCTGGAGAACTCTGACTAATACCATATTTTAGTAGATTTATGATGATATCTTATTGTGGTTTATGAAATTTGATGACTGATGGATATTTTTCTGATGACTAATATTCTTGAACATTTTTAAAATGCTTAATAGCACTGGCTTATCATCTTTGATGAAGTGTGTGTTCAAATAGTTATCCAGGTTTTTTTTTTTTGGTGGCAGGGCAGAATTGTTTGATTTATTATTGAAGTGTAAGAACGCTTTACATATACTGGATATGAATCTTTTACATGATACGTTCCTTCCAATAATTTTCTCTTTGTTAAGTGGTTTGTGTTTTCATTTTCTTAATAATGTCCTTAGAAAAACAGAAGTTTTAATTTCGGATCAAGCACTATCAATTTTTCTTTTATGGTTCACATTTTAGATCCTATTATAGGAACTTTCAACTAACTGAAGTTTACAAGGACCTTCTCTGCATATTCTTCTAGAAATTTTATAGCTTTATCTCATACACTTAGAAAGATTTTTTTATGTATTACAAGGGTTGAAATTTGTGTGTGTGTGTGTGTGTGTGTGTGTGTGTGTGTGTGTGATCCAGTTATATATGCTTTTATAGAGATTCATAATGATACATTCATATATGTATACAACATCTCTTGGTGGGGTTCTCTCTGCACCCCCACCCTTCTCCTCTCCCTTTATACATGCTAATAAGATTGGTAGTGATACTTTTATATATGAACTTAATATTATTTGGTTTGCCTCCTTCCTCAAGCCTCATTTTCTCCTTCTTCTTCTCCCACCCAGATCCCTTCCAATAATCCACTTGTGTCTCTTCATTTTCATGAAGTACCTTTCCTTTCTTATTTTCTCTCTAGCTACATGCATACCCATGTTTATAGCAGCCCAATTCACCATAGCCAAATTATAGAACCAGTCTAAGTGTCTGTCAACAGATGAATGGCTAAAAGAAATGTGGTATATACACACCATGGAGTTTTACTCAGCCATAAAGAACAAAATTATGTCATTTGCAAGAAAATGGATGGAACTAGAGAATATTATTGCGAAGTGAGATCAGCCCCTCTCAAAAGTCAAGGGTCATCTGTTTTCTCGCATATGTGGAGACTCACTTTTAAGAACAGTTATTTGATTGTTCTATCACCATTGCTAAAAGGCTATCTTTCCCAATTAAATTACCCTTTTATGCTTCAAAGTAATCAGCTAATTGAATATTTATAGAACTACTTATGAATTTTGCATTATATTCTATTGATTTATATTTCTGTCATTATATCTAAAATACAGATTTAGGGCAGACCCTCTTTCCTCAACCACCCATTAAAATAAGCCAATTATATGGTTTTTCTCTCTCTATCCTATTATCTGGCTATTTTTACTAATCCTTTTAGGAATTCTCAGAATCATTGGGCTTTACTATTTCCTTATAAATGTTGAAATTCAGATTTGAGAAATTAAAGACTTATTTTATTTAAAAATACAGACATAGTGAATCTTAAAGAAAGGTGGTATGAGTCTTTGAAATTTGTTTTTCTTTTTCAAAATTCTTTTGGCTACTATGGGCCCTTTGTATTTGCATACACATTTTAGGATCAGCTTGCAATTTCTGACAAAATGTACTATGATTTTGATTAGGATTGTGATGAATCTATAGAATAATTTATGGAGAATTAACATTTTATGGTACTAAATCTTCCAATCCCTGAACACTGCTTTCTCTCCAGTTCTTTAGTCTTTGTTCCGTTTCTCTCAGCAATGATTTGCACGTATTTTGATAACTCTACCCCTAAGTTTTTCATGTTTTAATGCTATTATGAACAGTATTTTTAGACATTTTCTTTCCAAATGATCACTTCTAGTATAGAGAAATGCAATCAATTTCTAAACATTGATTCTCTGTTCTGCAATGTTGCTATACTCAGATACTAATTTGAGTAGGTTCAAAATTCCGTAGGATGTTCTATACACATGATTCTCTTGTCTGTATATGGCAATGATTAAAACAATTCTGAAAACTTTTAATCACTTCTTTAAGTCATTCACCACTAGGTCTAATGTTATGCATAGCTGTGGTGCATATGTTCTTTGCCAGGTCAAGTCCCCTTACATTTGAGATCACTGTGAGTTTTTACCATGATAGATGTTAACTTTCTGTCAAGTGATTTTTCTGCATTTATTAAGGTGATCATATAGTTTTCCTATTTCTGTATATGAATACAATGGATTACATTAATTAATTTTGGAAATGTTGTACTAACCTTGCATTACTAGATAAATCTTACTTGTTTCTGATATGTTATCCTTTTCTGTATTGCTGGAGTCAGTTAACTAAATTTTTGTTAATAATTATGTGCTTATGTTCTTAAGATATATTTTTCTTGTATTATCTTTACCTGTTTTTTGGTATTGGGGTAATATTAACTTTAAAATGGATTGTGAAGTTTTCCATTGTATCCACTTTCATGGATGATTTGTGTCAAGTTGGTATTTCTTTCCTAAATATTTGTTAGATTTCACCAGTGAAGCCATGCAGGCTTAGAGATCCCCCTGCCATTCCATTTATGCCTGGGTTTGTTTGAAACTTTTGAGTATACATTTAATTTTTAATAGATACAGGGATATGTACATTATATATTTTTTCTGGAACAAATTGAGCATTCACTTATTTCAAGGAATCCATGCATCACATCTAAGTTGTCAAATAAACAAGCAGCTGTCATAATATCCCCTTAGTATCCTGCTAATGTCTGCAGTGTTTGAAATTATGTTCTCTCTTTTATTCTTGATCTTGATAATAATGTCTTCTATCTTCATTTTTAAAATAACTGTTTACTAATGTGGCTAGAATTGTATTAAATGTATTAAATTTATCAAAAACAAATATTGATGTTATCATTCTTTCACTTTTCTATTTCATATGTTTATTATTTCCTTCTCCTTTCTACTTTGAGTCTAGTTTTCTTTTTTCCTTGTTTCTTCAGGTAGAAAATTAGAGCATTAATTTTAAAAATGTTCTTCTCTTCTAAAGTAAACATTTCATGCTGTAAACTTTTATTTGAACACTGTTTTAGATACATACATTCCCACAAAATCTGATGTACTTTCATTTTCATTCAGTTCAAAATATTTTCTTAATTTCAATATTATTTTTTCTTTGGCTCCTGTGCTGTTAGACCTGTGGGTTTATATGCCTACCATTTGAATATTTTCCTTTTATTCTTCTGTTGTTGATTAGTTAATAACACATGGTCAGAAGACACATTTGTATGATTTAAGTTCATTTGTATTCATTTTCTTTCAGATTAATGGCTGATCTTAGGGAATGTCTATTTGCAGTTGAAAAGAACACGTATTCTGTTGTTGAGTGGTGTGTTCTATAAGTGTCAATTATTTCAAGCTATTTCAGAGTGTGTTTTAGGTCTTTTAAATCTTCACTGATTCTTTATCTAATTGTTCTTTCAGATAATGAAAGAAGTGTTGGAATCTCCAGCTATCAGTATCGATAGGTCTATTTTTCCTTTCAGGTATATCTCTTTTGCTAAGTATTAAATATTGTTATGTCAATTATTCTTCATAATAATTCTTTGCCTAAGGCTGCTAGTGTGAATAAGTACTACTATTATCTCTACTTTGCAGATTAGGAAACATACATATGAAAAGGTTTCATTATTTGCCAAAATGACATACAACTCACAGGTTATCTAGCTGGGATTTGAACCTAGGCATACTGATTCTAGAACTTATAGTTGATAAAATATTAAATGAGAATGCCAAATAAATGTTTATTTTTAAAAGAGAGCAAGATAAAGCTAGGAAGCCAGTAGCAGATATCACTATGTGGTACGTAATTTATAAGTGATTTATTTCTTTTCAAAATTCTGTATTTTATAAGCTTTCTATAATGTATATATACAATTGTTACTAAAAGAACAAAGATGTAATCAGAGCATTATTTTATTGGTTTTTATTCACTAGAATAATTAAAAAGAATGCAAGCCATTGCATATACACTTTTGGTTAAATTACTGTAATGTTTATCTGCTTAATAATTTGCTGTAATCTACCTAATCAATCCTTTAATTTCATTTTAGAATGCATCCCAATTTGTTAAAAATACTGCTTGGCCAAATACTATTGCATATAATATTTTTCTCTATTTCTGATTATTTCCATAACATAAATTCCTAGAAGGATATTACTGGCTCAGTTGTATAAACAACCCTATTTATTTTTAGTTAGTTTGCTTTGCCTTTAGACTATTTCACATAAAAGCTATGCTTTCACAGAAAAAGAATACTACCAAATAAAGTTCAGAATTTTAAATAACTTTTTTTTGTGGCACTAGGGATTGAACCCAGGGGTGTTCTACCTCTGAGCTACACTCCCAGCCCTATTTTATTTTTCATTTTGAAACAGTGTCTCTCTAAGTTGCTGAGGCTGGTCTTAAACTTGTGATCCTCATGTCTCAGTCTCCCAAGTACTGGGACTATAGGGATGCGCCACCATGCCTGGCTATAATTAATTTTTTAAGAATTACTTTATTAAGCTTTATCAGGAGGGAGATAGACAGAATATTTTGCTATCTCAAATATAATAAGTTACATAGAGTTTTCATAGTTTACATTAAGGAACCTACACAAAGTAGGAAAGGAGAAAAAGAGAGAGAGAGAGAGACGGAGACAGAGATTTTGAGAACTCACTATCTCACAATACTTAAATAATAGCCATACTGCAGGAACATGATTTTCACAACCAACTAAAATACTTTTTACATGTGACATCTACACCAACATAGGATTAGATGAAATTATTTTAAAAGTAGATTTAAAACAATAACTCTATACACACTAGTAATGACTCCATCTTTTTCAACCTTGAGAGCAAGTAGACAAGGCCTGGTAAATGTCAAAGAAACAAGGAGTTAGAGCAGTACTTAGCCTATGGAAACAGGATTGGGGATTCCTGCGTTCACAAGGTATTGAAAATCTTCAAGTCAGAGCCATACATTGTCTTGCAGTTGGATTATCCTAATGTTCCTGGGATTCCTTCAGATTTTTCTTTTAATTTCTTAGAGGGAATCTTATGTTTCTAGTTTCAAATTTACTCTTCTTACAAAGGAGGCTTATGTTATCCTGCTTTTAAAAGAAGAAAGCTATTTTCTGCCTCTTCTGTTACCAAATAAACACACTCAAATTTTGCTGTATTTTCTTTCTTCGTTTTTCCCCTATTCCTCATCCATCCTATGCCCTGAACTAGCTAGCATTTGTTTGCTTTTGTTGTAATGACATTTATCTATGTTTCTGAATCTGATGCTACAAAAGAGAAATTTTAAAAGTCTATATTATTTTATTCATTACAGGTTATTCTCATAATTAGAGATGATGAATCAAATGAAAAAAATTTTTCATTTAGACATTTTTTCAGATGATATTATGAAATATCTTCAGTGTCTAGTTATCCCTGAAGGCTCATTACTGGGACTAATTCAGTCAAATTTATCATATAAATTGATGTTCCTCTTTAGGACTTGGAGGTGTGCAGGCTAATTTTTGGATCATTGGATCTTTTTACAAGAAAAATTCATGACTTTTTTTCTACCAAAACTTTCTCACTATTCAGGTGTTAATTTTGTTCAACTTTTAGATGGCTGATACATATATACACACACAGGTATACAGACATAAGATTTATGTGTCTATAAAAAGATATAAAAATAGATGTATATATGAAAAAACAAGAACTTGGGAGCATTATGTACATGTAATGCATTTGTATATGTGCATAGATATGTATGTATATAAGTATATGTATGCATTCATATATGTATATCAAAGTTGAAATATATACATACATATAAATATAAATGTAATGGTTTCTGACTTCTAATATGCCTGAGAATGCATTTATCTTTGCTTTCAGACATGTAAAGACGTGTGGTTGAAAAAGTCTCTCACTCCTAGGTATATTTCCAAAGGAATTGCTATTGGAATTTTATAGGGATACATACATATCCATGTTTATAGCGGTACAATTCACAACAGCCTAGGTGTCCATCAACAGATAAATGGATTAAAAAAGCATGGGATATACACACAATGGAATTCTATTCATCCATAAATAAGACCAAAATCATGTCATTTGCAGGGAAATGTATGGAGCTAGGGAATGTTATGCTAAGTGAAATCAACCAGTCTCAGGAAGTGAAGGGTAATATGTGGAATCTAGGAAGGAATTGGGAAACAAGTGGAGCTCCAGATAAAGGAGGAGGAAAACCAGTGGAGTGTGGAAGGGGTCTAGAGGAGAGATGTGGAAGGGAAGGCAGACCTGGGGAAGGAAACACTTGAATCGATGCTATGTATGTACACGAAATTATCAACACCAATCTCACTGTCATGTACAGGGAAGGGGAGGGAATGGGTGGATTCCAGGGGGAAGCTCACCAACTGCTGAATGCATGTATGTCCCTATCACTCTGAATTTCATTATGATATGTGATTACAATGCACCAATAAAAGCATATTTTAAAAAGGTCCTTTCTCCAGCCCGTTGCCACACTGCCCAAAGACTTTCAGTTTTTCAGATGAGAATCTGGGATTAATTTTTTAAGTAACTAAATTTGGGTGTTTTTTCTTTTTTTGCTATAGAAGGAATTTTCTTTTTTCTGGTTTTGTCTGTATAGGACATTATTTCTCATAGTTTAATATAAAAATTCTGCCAGAATGTAATACAAAAATTTTGCCAGAGTAAATATGCTTATTCTTTTCCTTTGTTTTGCTGGAGAGTTGATAAGCCTTTCAACCTTGCATTCCATACTATAGCTGCTTAACAAATTACTAACTTAGCAGAATAAAGCAATGCAAAGCTATTAGCTCCAGTTTCTATGAGTCAGGAGTCCAGGCACAGTCTGACTGGGTCCTCTATTAGGGTCTCACTAAAAGGCAGTCCAAGGATTGACCAGGCTACATTCTCGTCTGGATGTTTGCCTGGGGAAGAATCTACTTTCAAGCTCATTCAGGTTGCTGGCAGAATTCATTTTCTGGTGGCTGTATGACTGAGTGCTTGGGGGGTTCGCTGCCTGTTGGTTGGAGGTTGCCCTTGGTTCTAGAAGATTCTGCCTCCATAGGCCCCCTCACAGCATGCCAGCTTGCTTCTTCAAGCTAGTACAGAGAATCTCTCTCCATCTTCCATGCCAGTTTTATTTGCTGTAGTGTAACGGCGGGAGTGACACCTGTCACCTTTGCCTTGTTCTTTTGGTTAGCAGTGGGTCACAGGCTCAGCCAGCACTCAAGCAAGTGATTTATAGACGGTCATACTCCTTGGAGCACCATAGAGAGGGCCCCCAAACCCAGTCCCATTGGTTCTTTCCATAATATTTCATTTTATTCTTTAGCAACAATGGTAATTCATAGCTTTGTTAGGCTGTCATCCTATATTTCTTAAGACTTTTTTATATGCCAGTGCTAGAAATTAAATGGTAAGCAGCCTAAACAACAGAAGTGCAAGGAAAAGAGTAGTTTAAATGATCAAAGGCAGCACAGAGTGGGAAAGGGCACCGGAAATGGCGAGCAGGTGACACAGCGACGGGAAGGCCTCTGCTTCCAGTGGTCTTCACCTCTCCTTTCTTCTTTTTTTTTTTTTGCAGTAGTAGGGATTGAACCCAGGGGCATTCTACCTCAGAGCTACACCCCTGCCCTAGTTTTTATTCTTTATTTTGAAACAGGGTCTCTCTAAGTTGTGGAGGGCCTCACTAAGTATTGAGGCTGGCCACGAACCTGGATCCTCCGGTCTCAGCCTCCCAAGTACTGGGATTACAAGCGTGTGCCACCATGCCCGGCTACCTCTCCTTTCTTCTGCCTTGCTCTACAAGATGCGATTTCTCTTGCTTTCTCCACACTGGCTTCCCATGCCCTGGTCCATGTGCTGGCTGCTAGATGCTTAAATGAGTTAGTAAGCTGTTAAAACATGGATAGCACATGGATGGCAAGTACTACTGCAGCAGGAGAGAGACCTCATTGCTAAATAAGGTTGGCGGAGGCTGGAGGGGCAAACCCATAGCTCTTCACTGCAATTTCAGTTTTGTCTCTCTTTCTTACTGTTTTTACTGAATTTTCTTGCTTTTTCTTTTTCTTGAGCATTCTTCAAGATCTTAATTCTTTCCTCTGTGTCATCAATTCTATTTTCTGCTCTATCAATTGTACTCTTTACTCGTTTCAACACGGAATCTGACTCCTCTTCTAATTCCACCTTTCTCCTAAAACCTTCTTTTTCCATGATTTCTCCTTTTGCTTCTCAACCTATTGCTCTTTCCCTCACAGTCCATTCTCCTCTATGGCTCTTTACTTTGGTCCTACCAAAGATATACTGCTTGTATCCTTCCGTGAATATAAAACATTTTTGTAAACATTTTTTTTTTTGGTTATTGAAAATAAATCTTTTTCAGAGACAGGTTTTTGCTCTGAACTTGTCAGCTGAATTTTCTCCTTAAATCCACCTCCATGAGGTCATGATTCTGTGCTGGTTCTTTTGTCATGTAATGACCTTTTCAAAACACATAGGTAGCTAAAGCTGTCAGTGCCCTATCTATATGTCTTCACTGTTCACGTCTCTGGGCAGGATAAGAGTTTCGTATTGCAAGTTCCTGGGACTGTACACCACAAGGCTTTCTCTGGCATGCTTAGGGACAGTGCAGAGGTGATGAGGAGTTGGCATTCCTGGAAGTAGTCCTAATAGGAGCAGCTCAGTGATAGAATGAGAGTTGTCCATCCAGCTTCTCCAAGGCCCTGAGCTTGCTCCTAGAGGTCTGCAGTGAGTCTAAGAAGGAATTTCCTGCACCAAAACTTGGTTGTTAATGGACCCTAATTGGCTGCTGCCTCCATCCACATTCCCACTGCGGTGATCCAACACCTCATACACACAAAACTTACAGGAAGAAAGATTTATTTGCTCCTGGTTCCGAGAGGTTCCGAGGTCATAGTCTATTGGGGGGCTGACTCCTGCCACAGCTGCTCTTCCTCGGGGCATCCCCGTGGGGTGCAGATGGAGACATGGTAGTCTCCAAGGCCATAACCCCAAGGACCCACCCCTAAGCAATTGTGCATTTTCAGCAATTGTGCATTTGTCCTGTAGGAACTCTTTCTTATTCTATAACTATTCCTTATTCATATACTCTTGTTCTTATTTATTGGTGCTTTCTGTTCATGTTTTCTCCATGTTTATTAACTTGTTGAGGTCTCATCAGTTCCCATTTTCCTCAGGATTTACTTTTCCTGAATGTTCATTTTGGCTTCTTCTTCTTCTTCTTCTTCTTCTTCTTCTTTTTTTTTTTTTTTTTTTTTTTTTTTTTTTTTT
>PVJS01013459.1:0-42033 GCA_004027185.1 Glis glis | reverse complement strand
ATACAAAGAACTTAAAAGGCTCTACACTAAGAAAACAAATAATCCGATCAAGAAGTGGGCAGCTGAAATGAATAGACACTTCACGAAAGAAGAGATACAAATGGCCAATAGATACATGAAAAAATGTTCAACATCATTAGCAATCAGGGAGATGCAAATCAAAACTACTCTAAGATTTCATCTGACCCCAATAAGAATGACAATCATTAAGAAGTCAAACAACAACAAATGTTGGCGAGGATGTGGGGAAACTGGGTCTCTTCTACACTGTTGGTGGGATTGCAAGCTAGTTCAACCACTATGGAGATCAGTGTGGAGATTCCTCAGAAAACTGGGAATGGACCCATTATATGACCCGGCTATACCACTACTGAGTATCAAACCAAAGGGATTGAAACCAGAAAACTACAGTAATATATGCATACCCATGTTCATAGCAGCACAATTCACAGTGGCCAAATTATGGAGTCAACCTAGGTGTCCATCAACAGATGAGTGGATTACAAAATTGTGGGAAATACACACAATGGAATTCTACTCAGCAATAAAGAAGAACAAAATAACACCATTTGCAAGAAAGTGGAAGGATCTGGAGAACATTATGTTAAGCGAGATCAGTCAATCACAAAAAAAGAAGGGACATATGTTTTCATTAATATGTGCAACCTAAGGTCACACAAGGGACTCTGGTTGATAATGGAGAACCCTCAGCGGAACAAGGGAAGTGATACAAGGGAAGGGGGATGGCAAAAAGAAGGGAATTAATGGAATTACTATCATAAACAATATGTACATGTGAAAATATACCAATATCATTCTTGGTACTTCATACTGGTGAGGGGAGGCGGGGGGGGCATTAAGAGCTGTGTGCATATATGTTAACATCAAATAGATATTCATTGCAATGTAAGACTCCAATGCACCAATAAAAGCATGTTAAAAACAAAAAAAGAAAAGAAGGTATAGAGAGGAAGAGGGAAGATTTGGGGCTACTGGGGAATTCAATGGGTAAAACTTGCCTCTGGAAGGATTTTTTCACAAGGCAGAACAAATCAATAGTATACATATAACTTTCTTAGTTGACCACAGCCTACCTATGTTTAGACTTTCAGTGTTATGTAGTGAGATAAAAGAGATTAGTTCAAACATTTTTCCTAAGTAGAGTAGCAGAGTCACGTTCTCTTCTGAATTACAATTAGACTCTCAAGGACAGCATTGCTTTGGACCGACTAATAAATTTTCTGGTCTCAATATACTTATAGATAAATTGAGAGGTCATTTACCCAGTACATGATAGGAAGCCATCTTTACATTGACCTAAAGGAGTATAATCATTGCATTGACCAAACTCAGAACAAATATGGTTTCTGATGAAGCACACATACATTTTGATGGAGCTGTGGGACCAGCAGAAGGAAGCCTGAAATAGCAATATCCAGAAAAGAGATGCTGCTGAGATGCCATCTTTAGCCTCATGCATTATGCCTTTGTTTTAAAAGAGACAGAAATCTCAGGATCTGGAACAATGTGCTCTGGGCTGGTGACAAGTCCTGTGGATTGGTTCATGGAAAAAGGAGTTGCTGTCTCATTGTCAGCTGTCTTTTCTATTTTCTGATGTGTCAAGATAATTCAGAGACTTTTTTTAAATTTATTTGATTCTTCATTCAAAAATGAATTGGGAACCTACTGTGTGCTGGGTATAGAAAAATAAGTTTGAATGACATGGTTTCTGCAATTGAGGAACTCAAAGTACAGTGAGGGGAATCTATCTATCATCTATCTATCATCATCATCTCAGAGAGTTAAAATAATTATAGGTGCTACAACATGTACATGAACTTGGCTGTATTGGGCAGTAAGGGTGGTTTATCCTAGCCTCAGGTGTGGGCTTTGTCAACCCTACCCACCTCTGTGTCCTCATTGGCTCTTTTTTGAGTGTGCCATCTGTAATTCTACAAGGATCTTAAGTACCCACATTAAGTCATAAGTAGTCCATAGGCAAGTTGCTGGTGTCATTTCATGGATAGGCAAATTGAGGCTCTGAGCAGTCAAACTGATTCGGTGTGTTTCAGAATCATCTGGAAGTCTTGTTAAGCACAGACTACTGAGCTCTACCTCTAGAGTTTCCAATTCATTCGATCTGAGATGAGGATGTAGAATTTGCATTTCTTACAAGATTCAAGATAATATAACTCTGCTAGTCTGGGAGTCATGCTTTGAGAAACACTGCTGTTCTCTTTGGTTGACATTTCTCAATCTCATGAGTCAACTTATATGCATGCCCTCTCTTGAATGTCTTCCTTCAACTTCCATCTGGGCTGATAACCTTCCTCCATGGAATGAGGGCACCCTGTGCTACACTCTATTCTATGGTGTATTTTGTTATCATGAATTGTCTGTTTACTACGTCTGTCTTCCAGTAAAATAGGGATGATGTAATAATTTAAGTAATCATTTATGCACCCAGAGGCACCAGGGTTTAGCACAGTGTCTGACACATTTGTGATCAGTGAATATTTGTTGATCACAACAAATATTCACTGAGTTGTCTCTTCTGACTCTTTTGTAATAACATGCCCTCCTGTGATTTTAGAAAGTCTAAACATGGGTAGGACTGTGGTCAACTAAGGAGATTATATACATCCTATTGTTTTGCTCTGCCTTGTGACAAAAGTGCTTCCAGAGGTGGGTTTTTCCCATTGAATTCCTCAGCAGCCCCAAATCTTTCCTCTTCCTCTCACATGGGTGATATCTCAGCAGAGGTAAAATGTTCCCCCAAGAGGATGAATATTGGAATGTGAAAAAAATGTAGATGATTAAAATGGTTATGCCCTTCCAATGGGCCAAGTTAAATAAATAAATGGATATATGGTGTGTATATATATATATATATATATGATATCACAGCTTCATAGGGGAGTGCGATTGGGGAAAAATATGTACAAAGGTCCCTTGGGTAGTAATAATTAAAAAAAGGCCAAGAAACTCTGCTCTAGCACAGTGTTTCTGGAAAAATGTTCAGAGGACCCTCTCCCAGGATCATCTTGCGTGCTTGCCAAAATGGAGATTATGGGCTCCACCTGATTTTTGGCTTTACTTGCTGTGAAGACTGGCATATTGCAGGTGCTCAATAAATCTCTGCTGAATAATCAATTGCTCCTCTGACTTCCCAGTTTCCAAATGATCAAAGCACATCTTTCCTGGGTAGATTCCCCCTTGTCAGGGTAGGTTTTCATTCTCCCTGACTATCTCATGTTCACTGCTTTCATTACTCGAGGAAAATGAAGCAGCTTTTTTGTTTGTTTGTTTGTTTGTTGGTTGGTTGGTTGGTTGGTTTTTTGTTTGTTGCAGTTTTAATGATGGAACAACCTCCACAACATGGGATATACTACCATGCTTACTCAAGTCTAGCTGAGTTAAGATGTTCAGCTGGGGTAGACTCAACATTTTCAGGGCCTACTATTAACTTGAGTGCTCAGTATCTCATGTCTAGAACAGTTTAAAATTCCTTTCTTTCCATCCTAAGCCATAGGTCCCTGCCTGAAGAAGTTCTTTTTTGCCCCATAAACACACAACTTAATTCCTCTAAAAGCCTCAAACTAGGTCAGGGAAATCAGCTTTCCAAAGACATCATGAACCTGTGAAAATCATAAGGAGCCACTGCTGAGGGCTCCTTCAGAAGGTGACAGGAAATTATGAGCTCCTCTTTTTCTATTCAATATCCAGTTATTAATATTCCTGCCAGGAGTAGTGATACCCTCTTGATTTTCTCCCTTGGGTGAGCTCTTTTATCTTTCCACTCTATTTTTCCCTCTGTTACACGCCTTGATCTATCTATTTTCTCCATTCCCACTTAGTGTCTATTCTCTTTTGGGTGATTATCCTGAATTATTTAATAGTTGTTCCATTTTTCCCCTGTTCACGCCTGCCCTATGTTTTCTTCCCTTGTTGGTGTGTCTGAGTTCCCTTTTGCCTGTGTATACAACTCATCCAGCAATCCTTCTCTTCCTAAACCATAAATCATGTGGGCTCACTGTGTCTGCGGTTTTCAAACTTCTGCTAGCTTTTCTCTTGGTAGCTCTTGGTCAAGATAAAAGGAAAATAATTTTGTTATTAAGAATAAATTTATTCTAATTTTTGAGATTTTCTTGTTTGTCAATAGCTATAAAAGTAATTTTTGTGTGTGTATGTGTGTACATGTATGTGTGTTTTACTGGGGATTGAACCTAGGGGTATTCCATCTCCAAGTTTTTTTTTATTTTGAAATCAGGCCTTGCTAAGTAGCTGAGGCTGACTTTGAACCAGTAATCCTCCTGTCTCAGCTTCCCAAGAGCTGGGATTATAGGTATGTGCCATCAAACTCAGCTAGAGTAACTTTCAAAAGGAGAAAATCCTTTTATACACAGCTCCTCACAAATACACACACCCACACATATATTTGAGAAACTTGTAACTTGAGATGTTAGTTCTTTGGTGACCTTTTCTAAACTCTCTTTTTGCTTCCAGAAGCCTTTCTGTAGAAGGCACTCATTGTCTCCTGTAGCCCTCTCTTTCTGATCTGGAGAAAATAAATGTAGGATAAAATGGGTAGGTAGAGAATGAGAGCCTCCTATGTAAGAGGATTACAATTAGGAGGCAAGAGGAGAGAGCCTACACCAAAGAAAAAAGAACTATAAGTGTTTGTATGGAGCACATATTTTTTAAAAGGGGGAGAGGCTCCATTAAAACCAAAGAGGGATTTAACTTCCAAACCACACCTGCGTGTGGCTCACCACACTCCAGCATGATATACAGTGTGCAAGCACAACTCTCACAGCACAACACACCTAGGGTATCAGGAGCAACACCCAGGTACCAGAAACCAGGTGCAATGTAGGGGCCTGATGGGCAATGCACAGCCACAAGGCCTGCTGACTAGAAGCACCTTGACAATCACATGGAGTCCCTAGCAACCTGAGGACTATAATTGCCAATATCTGAGACTGAAAACCTGCAGCTTCTTCTGACAGGAGCACACTGACAATCACATGAAGTCCCATCAACCTGAGGACTATACTTGTCAGCACCTGAGACTGAAAACTTGCAGCTTCACCTGCTAAGGAGCCTGGCCACCTGGCTATTCTGACCACTGATAATGAGGCTGAACGCTGACCGGGCAGCTCTGCTGGTAGCCATTGGGCAAGTCCTCACCTTCAGTTCTGGTTGAGCACTGAGTAAGGTCAGGCCTGAAGACCCAGACCAGACTCACAACTGACATAGACCTGAGACCCTGACACAGCCAGCTGAGCTCTGTAGTGAATGGACTGCCTGACCTGCCCTTCCAAGTGATACAAATCTTTCTCGTTATCACCCTCTCTTTCTGCCCTAAAATATCATAAGTTGTATAAAGTTTGCATGAAGTTTTAATGAATAAAAAAGTGGAATTCCAAGATGGCGACTGAGGGAGACACCATGTCGAGATCCCTCTGAGATGCTGATCTCAATTGCTGTGAAAACAGCTTCTTGACAAGAGAAGAAAAGCAGCAAAAAATTGAACTAAACAACAAAAACAGTAAAATGGGATGGAATCAAAGCCAGAAGACAAAACAGAGGACAGTAAAGAGCTCCAAGCGCCTTACCTAGGGAATAGCAGTGGTGGCAGAAGCAGCCAGCCAAGATGTCCATCAACAGATGAATGGATTACAAAACTATGGGATACGTACTCAATGGAATTTTCCACAGCCATAAAGAAGAACAAAATTACTACGTCATTTGCCGAGAAGTGGATGGAATTAGAGAACATTGTGCTTAGTGAGATTAGTCAGTCACGAAAGCTGAAAAGTTGGATGCTTTCCCTAATATGTGGAAGCTAGGGAGAATAGAACATAGGAGGGACTCCAGACAAAGACAGACAAAACCTTAGATGAGTAAAGAAGGTGAGGGAGATGGGAGGGGGAAGAGGGAAACACCCTCATGCACAGGATGTACATGCACAAACTTATCAAAGTCAACTACTATGCTGAGAATGAGAAGGAGGGAAGGGGGAGGGAATGGGGGTGGAAATTGGGGAAGAGCTAATTGACCGGTGTGTGTATATATACTTCTACCACCCTGAAACCCTTCAAGATATATGATTACAATGCACCAATTATATATATATATATATATATATATAATAAAAAAGAAATAAAAAACAAATGAAAGATAATAGTAACATCAAATAATGCCCTTCATGGTAAATTCTATTAAGCCAACTGATTAGCAGAGAATTTTTGTGAATTTTTAAAATTATTTTATCTATAGACAAGCTAGGGTTGTAACTGATGACCAAGTATGGTTTCAACATGAATATTGGCTGAATTTTTCTTTAGGCAAAAGAGAAAGGTGAAAGTGAGAGAATGAAAATGTCTATCAGCTCCCTCCCACATCCTCCCTTGAATGGGTATCCCCCACTTTCCTAAATAAACCTCTGTCTTTGTTTCTGACTGGCTCTTGCTGAAATTCTTTTCTGCCATGGAAGCCAAGGACCCCACTGATCCTGAGTTCCTGAGGTGAGGAATAGACCCTTCATTCCCTGGCATTTCTGACACCTGGACATGGGGTTTTTCAGAGACATCAACCTTGGTAAGTCTACTGAAATATTTTAGGGTTTTTTATCCCTGTTTTTAAGTGCAGATTCAAATGGCAATAGGGTAGCAGCTGATGCTATCCTTAGAGACCTGGTGAGAGTCTTTGAACTCAAAAGCTGCATGGGAGCTCAATGTTCCCTTTTTTTTTTCTTTTCTTCTCCCTTTCTCTGTTGCAGGACTTCCTATAGGCTTCCTAGTTGTCTGTTGGTGTTTTATTGTGCAAACTGTGCTTAAAATGTAAGAGACATCTACCAAATCCCTTTTGAGGGAGGGCTAAATGGGCAATGTGAGCATGTATGATTCTTCTAACCTGACACCTATCAAATGTATAATTACAATGCACCAGTAAATGGATATAAATTAAAAAAAATGTAAGAGACATCTACCAAACCCCTTTTGAGACTAAGGAAAAGTGTTTCTTTTAATCCTCAGATAGCTGTAAGACTTAAAGAAAGATTTTTCTGTCTCTGTTTCTTTCTCTCTCTCTTTTTCTGGCCAAGCACCCTCCCCCTTAGGAGATGAATGCTTATTTGTAAAAGTGCCAAAGATAGGGCTTACCCTTTAGGCTAACATACCCCGTTCCTGGGTCAGAGGGAATATATCGCTCATCCAGAAAAACACACATGAGGGATTGATTTCCCAGCATTTTGAGCACCCCCACATTCCATCAACTTCTGAGTCACATGTTGAAGGGAACCAACCTTGATGTCAAGGTAGCTACTTCACCAAGTACAACATATCTAGACCTGCTGGATCTTAAAGGCCAATATTTTAGCTCTTTTTTGTAAATGCAAATGTTAAGTGTCTCATATTTATGCTCTAGCAAGACCAATCAGTCTGTCCTGTGCAGTTAATGTTACCTAGGGAGCATTCTTGGAACTTTGCCTTAATTAAAATATGTTGACTTATTTAGGAAAAAAATGAGTTCAATCTTGTCATTTTAAGTAGATACAGCCTCTTTGTGTGACTTTTGTCTTAATTTAGATAAACACCTAATAATACTGTTTAAGTTGGCTCCACCTTTTTGGGTACTTTAGGTGTGTTTTGTTATCTACCTAACATTGTTTTACCTAGGGATGTCCTGGGATTCTTTTAAGACTCTCCACTGAGGATTTGTACCATTGTTATCATAAAATTGTAAATTTTTAAGTGCACCTAAATTACTTGGGATCTCAGGGATACTCTCTTTTTAAGGAATCTCTTTTTCTTTTCCAAGGACCCTGAACTAGCTCAGAGGATCAGGGAGGGAATAATAGAGCACCCTGACACACAGGGGCTTATAGAGCACCCTGGGAACTGCATACTGGGGTAAAGGATGCTTTAATCACAGTAATTTGCAGATGATGTGAGCAAATGATGTTCATTCTGATTGGGTTGCAACTCCATGGCAGGGATGCCTAGCCACAGGTAGACTATCAGCATAGGGCAGACCAAAAGTCTGATCCTCGTAGAGTGTCTTTTCTTCTTTTCAAAGTAACACAAGAAAACCCCTTAAAGCATACAAAATTACAATATCATGGATAATTTAATATCTATCCCTGAGAACTTATCCCTTGGGTGCATATTAAGTAAGTAGGAGGACAAAGATTTGGAAAAATAGGAGGAAACTAGCTTTTTGTGGCCCGGCTTAGCCCTAATGTAAGTGAGAGAAAGGAGACTTGCTCTGTATGTGGGAAGGGAAATGGGCAGAGATCTTAATATTTGAGTTTTTCCCCTTGAGGAATATAATGTGGTGATGTTTGATGCAGCTCTGCCTCATGATGACAGTGACCACCTGATCTCTTTGTCAGTGTCATCCATGATTGGGCAAACTTGCCCCACACATCCCCTGCTGTATGTTTGTTTCCTCTATTCTATAATTTATTAATCATTGTGTTACATGATAGGCATCAGTGATAGGTAATATTTTGATTTGGGGGACTCTAAATCTGGCTCTATGTTTAGTAAATATCTATAACTTTCTTGTCCCCTATCTATGGGGGTGCAATGCCTGGCAAATTTAAGCTATGAGATGGGTGTCTTTTGTCTATTTTTATGTGTTTGTATTCATAAGTGTATTGTTTGTCTATTGTCTACATGGTACCAAAATTGACTTATATAAAAGAGTACTCATAAGTTTAAAAAACGGATCCAAATAGGATCCATTTAGTTCAGATGACTTAAATCTTTAACAAGTAAGTTTAAGTTTGTTGGTAAAATAAAAGTAAGAGATATCATTAAAAAAGTTAACAGTTTTTGTTGAGGGCTGAGACCTGTCTTAGAGGCACACTGAGATTATCATCTTGGACCAGCCCAGTTTGGATACATGGTATTTGGCTGGGTGGGATCTGTCCACAAATGGACACATTCCAAGGGACCTGGTGTAATCTTCAAGGTGTGGACTTTGATGTCATCTCCACCCAGTAATGGTTAATCTCTCCTTCCCCTAAGTTTGTCACATGCCTGCCTCACTGACCTTTTTTAATTCTTTACTGTAACCTGTGATAATTGCTGATTCCTGGGTTTGATTAACTTTCAAAATTCCTATAAAAATGAGGCCCTGGCTATAGAGTGCTGGGAGAATTTGCCATCTGTATCTCCTCCCCAACCCCCCGATTATTAAATGTAATTATTTTGCAAATTACTATATCAGACTTCGTGTTGTTTCATGCGAGAAGACCATTGTTAGGAAGCTGCCTGGTGCAGTGACCATCTGTGGCAGGAACCACAGGCTGTTTTGTCAGGAAGCTGCTTGATGCAGTGACCGTCTGTGGCAGGAAGCACAGAGTATTTGTCAGGAAGCTGCAGGGAGCAGCGACCTTCCGTGGCAGGAACCACAGAGTAGATCGTCCACCGGAGTTACCGCAATAAGATTTTTTTTTCAGGTTAGCCAATTAGGAATATATTGTCTATTCCTATATGATGTTAAATTCCAATGTTCATTGTTTTGAGGACTTTTTATTTGTTAAAATAATTACTTAAAGTGATGACTAGGGCTATTAAAATGGGTAAATTAGGTCAATATAAATAAGTTTTATCTTTGTTTTGTTTTGTTTGCAGCACTGGGGTTTGAACCCAGGGGCATTCTACCTCTGAGCTACACCCCCAGCCCTATTTTTTATTTTTTATTTTGAAACAGGGTCTCACTAAGTTGCAGAGGGACTCACTAAATAGCTGAGGATAGCCACCAACACGGATCCTCCAATCTCAGCCTCCTAAGTACTGGGATTACAAGCATGTGCCACCATGCTTGGCTAATTTTTATCTTTTAAAAAACTTAACTTGAGCTGGGCGTGGTGGCGCACACTTGTAATCCCAGTACTTTGGGAGGTGGAGACCGGAGGATCCAGGTTCGCGGCCAGCCTCGGCTTGTGCACGCGTGTGCGTGCGCGCACGCGTCCTCTCTCTCTCTCTCTCTCTCTCTCTCTCTCCCTGTCTCTCTCTACTTAGTGAGGCCCTCTGCAACTTCGTGAAACCCGGTCTCAAAATAAAGCATACAAAAATAGGGCCGGGGGCGTAGCGCGGAGGTAGAACACCCCTGCGTTCAATCCCCGGTACCGCAAAAAAAAAAAACAAAAACAAAAACAAAAACTTAACTTACTTTTTTTTGTTTTTAACTTGTCTCACGAAGTTGCAGAGGGCCTCACTAAGTAGAGAGAGAGAGAGAGACAGGGAGAGAGAGAGAGAGTGAGAGAGCTGAGGCTGGCCGCGAACCCGGATCCTCTGGTCTCTGCCTCCCAAAGTACTGGGATTACAAGCGTGCGCCACCATGCCCAGCTAAGAATGCAATCTTAAAATGCTCCTATATATATAAAAACACATTTAATAGACTCAAATATAATGTCTTTTGCTGATGTTAAGCCAAGAACACTTTATATTTAGCAACTGATGTTTAGCATTTTAACTTACTTATACACAAGTTAATAGTGAGGCCCTCCGCAACTTCGTGAGACCCGGTTTCAAAATAAAGTATAAAAAATAAGGCTGGGGGTGTAGCGCGGAGGTAGAATGCCCCTGCGTTCAATCCCCAGTACCACACAAAAAAAAATTTTAAAAAAAGATTGCATTCTTTTGGATGTTAACTAAATATAAGTTACTTAACATAAATAACTAAGAGTTAAAATTTGGATTAATATGTGATATGGCTAAAGAATCCTTAGGTCATGTTTTGATGAACAACTATTAACATCAAGTGTTTTATCTAAGTATTAATTGTTTTATCTTACCTAAAACAAGTAATTTATTAAAATGAAAACATACTTATAAGAATTGTTTTGAGTGTAAGTTAAAAAATTAAGACAAAAGGAAACCCAATAAATAATAGGAGATACCTAGATATATGAAGAGGAATTTTAATGATGAAAGTTTAAAAAAAGAGTGAAATGCATTTTGTGGGAAATGATTTTATATGGCAAAATTTTATTCTAAATGACTGAATTATCCCATAGGGAAAAGGAAAATGAGAACAAAAAATCAGGTTAAGCAAGACACAGAGGGTTTGAGGAAATTAAAAATTATTTGTAAAAGATAACACAAAAAATTTTGTATGTATAATAAATTTGTTAAAAGTTAAAAGGAATTATTTAAGGGTTTTCTAAAAGTCATACTTAATGCATTGATGCTATGTTTGAAACAATTAGTTTTTCTCAAGATATTAATCTGCTTTTGGTAAAAAAAATTACAAAAACTAGCATAAGGAATTTTTTTCATTTAATTAAGGTAATTTCCTATGTTCTTTATATTTAAAACAATATGGTTTTGTGCTCTTAACATTTACTAAGAACAACCTAAAAGCTGTATTTTAGCAAGATAATATCATGTGTTTACTGTATTTGATTACCTACCAAGCTGCATCTTAGAAGAATCAGGGTTTAAGTGTCTGTATTTTAAAGCAGGCTAAATGAACAACTATAACTTTGGGTTGCTATATTTGACACCCTATGTATCTCTGACTATAGATGTGTATACATCTGAGGGCTAAATATGCTGTGTTTTGGTTGATCTAAATATTTCATAAAAGCTTGTAAAGTTAAAGATGTAGGAGTTTTATATATATGAAAGCTAACCAATAAGCAATCTCTTTATGCAATGTGCATTGTATTTGTACCTTAATCATATAAAATAGTTAATGAAGTTACAAAACTTCTGCCATCTATGTTTAGTACCATTCAAAAATCCATCATTTAAGACCTGGTTTACATCTGTTTGCTTTGATTGAATAAATGTTTTATTATTGTATAAGAGAGATACAACTGTCTATCAGGTAACAACCTTATTTCTGATTATTAATACTGTTCTCTAAACTTATAAAATATATTGAGCTATTCTTTGATTTTTTTGTCAGTCCTGTTAACCTACATAGACTTGTAATTATAGTTATCCTATTGAGCCTCAAATTCTAAATTTCACTCCAACAGTAAAGGTTAAGTTAATATATATGTTAATTTCTATGTAACTATAGTGCTAATTATTACTGGCTCCTTTGTAAGTTAAGTATATTTGTGTTTCCTAAACATCTTCTAAAATGCAAAGCTTAATAAAACACTTTACTAAGCTGATGCCTTCTAAACAAAAAATGTTAATAGTAATGTATTTTAAGGTTTATATTTATTTGTACTATGATCATCTTCAAGCAAAAATAATTAGAGGTGATGGAACACTCGGCATTCGAAATCATGCAACTATGATTGAAAATTGGGTAATAGAGATTCCAAGATGGCAACTGAGGGAGACACCATTTTGTGATCTCTCTGAGACTTGGATCTCAATCATTGTGAAAGCAGCTTCTGGACAAGAGAAGAAAAGCAATGAAAAATAGAACTAAAGAATGAAAACTTTGAAACGTGATGGAATCAAAACCAGAAGACAAAACAGAGAACAGTAAAAGACTCCAAGCACCTTACCTAGGGAATGGCGGCAATGCCATCTTGGCTGTAAGTGAAAGAGCCTCCCCAGGGGGAGACCACCCAGTGCAGCCAAAGGGACTCCTCTGGCAAGCAATAGACTTGCAGGCTCTGAGACTTTGTGGATCACCCCCATGGAGGTGGAGTGGGGTCTGCTGTGGGACACAGTAGATATGTGGATAAGCAGAAAGCCCCTGGCAACATTTGGGCAGACAGACCTATAGCTCGCAAGTTGCAGCACCCTTGCAGGGTTCCCTGGCATTGCCACAGGACACACAGTCAGGGTACCTCAGGAAAAATTAGACCAACCCAGCCCTTTCTGTGGAAAATGTGGAGTTCTGTGTTTGTACAGAGTCAGGTAAAAGCAAAGTCTGCCACTCCTGTAGGCAAAGAAAGACACAAGTCCAGGGCCCCTGTTGACAACACCTGCCATAGTTGTAAACAGAAAGAGACATAGGAACAGACCCAGTGGTGAACACGAAGACCCACACTTGCAGTGAGAGGGGCAAGAGTGACACTGAACCTCTCTGCACAGGCAGTGAGAGGCACCAGGCAAGGGTCCCAATCACTGAAGGAGAATAAGAATTGAGCCTGCAAATAGACATTGTGCCGAACAAGTGAGAATAACCATTCAGCACAGGCTATTCACCTTTAAGGCTCACCTAGTAGCAAATACCTACCACCAGAATAAGATATTATAAAGGGAGAGAGATTAGACATAGGAAACCTAAAGAGTGAGAGAGAGCTACCAAAAGCAACAAAGATATAAACTTAAGAAACCTTTAATCATGAGAAGAAAGAAGAGCAAAGAAACAATGAGTTCCCACAACAACAAAACCCGCCCACACAGAAGTGCAAAGATTGCCAGAAAGACAATTCAGAACTTTAATAGTAGAAATGATACAGGATTGCTGAAAAGAATTCAGAGATAGACTGAAAGTAATGAAGGACCAAATAAACAAAGAATCTGACACCCTGAACAGGAATCAAAATGAAGCACTGAAGGAAGTGAGGGAGGCAATAATTGAAATGAAGGCCTCAATACAAATTATCAACGATAGACTAGACCACAAGGAAAACAGAATCTCACTCTTAGAAGTTGACCTCTCCAAAAATGAACTCATAGTATATAATTTAGAAAAAACAATTCGACAGCATGAATTGGACATTGAAGAGATCTCGGCCAATCTTAAAAGAGCAAACCTAAGAATAATAGGCACAGAAGAGGGAATAGAAGCTGAAACCAAAGGAATCAATAATCTTTTGAGAGAAGTAATATTAGAAAATAACCAAACGTAGTAGAGATCGACACACAGGGAGAGGAAACATAGAGAACCCCTAATAGACAAGATCAGAGAAGAGGATCATCACGCCACATAATAATCAAATTGACCAATGTAGGGGTAAAGGAGAGAATCTTAAAGGCTGCAAGAGTAAAAGACCAAGTAACATTCAGAGGCAAACCAATAAGAATCACTTCCGACTTTCCAAACCAAGTCATGAAAGCCAGGAGGGCCTGGAGTGACACTTTCCAAACTCTGAAAGAAAACAACTTCCAGCCAAGATTTATCTACCCAGCAAAAATCTTTATCAAATTTGACAGGGAAATAAAAACCTTCCATGACAAACATAAGCTGAAAGACTTTATATCTTCCAAACCAGCACTAGAGAAAATACTCAAGAGATAAATTACAAAGAAGAAATAATAAAGAAATGCCAGAACCAGAGAAACAATGATTTCCATCAAATTAACAACTAGGCAAGGAAGAACAAACACCACCTCAAACAGAAATTAACACTCAAAATGTTAGGAATTAAAACTAATCTCTCAATAATCACATTGAATATAAATCGCCTCGACTGCCCAATCAGACAACATAATGTGGCAAAATAGATTAAATATCACAATCCATTTTTATGCTGCCTGCAAGAAACACACCTTACAAGTAAAGATACTCACAAACTAAAGGTGAAGGGATAGATCAAGGTAATCCACACTAATAGAACTTGAAAATAAGCAGGAGTAGCAAATAAGATATCAGACAAATTAGACTTCAAACCTAAAATTTTCAGAAGAGACAAAGAAAGTCATTTCTTACTGGTAAAAGAAACAATTCAGCAAGAGTATATAACAATAGACAACATTTATGCCCCAAACGTAGGTGCAACCACTTTCATAAAAGAAACTCTTTGTGACATGAAGTCCTACATAGATCCCAATACAATAATATTGGGAGAGTTCAAAACCCCTCTCACATCACTAGATTGATCTTCAAGACAAGAGGTCAGTAAAGATGCCTCAGACCTAAGGAACACCATAAACCAAATGGACCTACTAGACACATACAGAATATTCCACCCAACTACAACTGAATTCACATATTTTCAGCTGCTCATGGAACCTTCTCTAAAATAGACAATATCCTAGGCCACAAAGTGAGTACTAGCAAGTTCAAAAAAATGTGATATAATCCCATGTGTCTTTTCAAACCATAATGGAATGCAACTAGAAATCAACTCTAAGAAGACCCAGAGAAACCTCATAAACACGTGGAGACTGAATACCACACTACTTAATGAGGAATGGGTCACAGGAGAAATTAAGAAATTTCTAGAAACAATAAAAAAAACAGTGACACAACATATCAAAATTTCTGGGACACTCTGAAGGCATTATTAGGAGGAAAATTCATAGCACTGAGTGCTTACATAAAAAGAAAAGAAAATTAGCAAAAAAAAAAATAACCTAATGACAAAGACCTTGAAAAACAGGAACAGTCTAATAGCAAAGCAAGTAGAAGACAGAAAATTATTAAAATCAGGGCAGAAATCAATTAAATACAGAATAAAAAATACAAAAAATCAACAAAACCAAAAGCTAGTTCCTTGAAAAAATATACAAGTTAGATGAACCACTAGCCAACCTAACCAAAAGAAAGAGAGAATAAACCAAATTACTAAAATAAGAGGTGAAAAGTTGATATTATCACTGACAGTGTGGAAATCCAGAGGATTATCAGAAACTATTTTGAAAAACTATACCCCAACAAAATGGAAAACCTAGAAGAAATGGACAAATTCTTAGACACATACAACCTTCCTAAGTTGAATCAAGAAGTTATAGAAAACAAATAAATCAATAGCAATCAAAGAGATTGAAGCAGTAGTAAAGAGCCTACCATCAAAGAAAAGCCCAGGTCCATATGGTTTCCCAGGTGAATTTTATAAAACCATTATAGGAGAACTAATCCCAATAATCCTCAATCTATTCCATGTAATAGAAAGAAACAGGACTCTTCCAAATACATTCTATGAAGCCAACATCACATTAATACCCAAACCAAATAAAGACCGCTCAAAAAAAGAAAGCTACAGACCTATATGGTTGATGAACTTAGACGCAAAACTTCTAGACAAAATACTAGCAATGCGCATTCAAAATCACATCAAGAAAATCATACACCATGACCAAGTCGGGTTCATTCCAGGGATGCAAGTCTGTTTCAACAGACCAAAAACAATTCATGTAATCCACCACATAGACAGAATCAATGAGAAAAATCACATGTTCATTTCAATAGACTCTGAAAAAGCATTTGACAAAATCCAACACCCATTCATGATAAAAACACTGCAGAGAATCAGAATAGAAGGAACATACTTCAACATCATAAAGGCAATATACAATAGGCCCACAGCCGTCATCATATTGAATGGCGAAAAACTACTAGAATTCCCCTTAAAAAGAGGAACAAGACAAGGATGTCCACTCACTGTCACCACTCCTTCTCAATATAGTACTAGAGACTCTAGCCAGAGCAATAAGGCAAGAGAAGGAAGTCAAAGGAGTCCAAATAGGAAAAGAAGAAATGAAACTATCTCTATTTGCAGATGGCATGATATTATACTTAGATATTATACAAACTCAACTAAAAGGCTTATAGAACTGATCAGAAAATTCAGCAAAGCGTCTGGATACAAAATCAATCTTAAAACATCAGAAGCTTTTCTTTATGCCAACCATAAATCCACTGAAAAAGAAATCCAGAAAACATTTCCACTCATGCTATCCCCCAAAACAATAAAATACTTAGGAATAAGCCTAACCAAGGAGGTAAATGACATTTACAAGGAAAATTATAAAACATTGAAAAAAGAAATTGAAGATCTTAGAAGATGGAAGGACCTCCCATGCTCTTGGATAGGCAGAATAAATATCATCAAAATGGCCATTCTTCCAAAAGTGATCCACAGATTCAATGCAATACCCATTTAATTACCAAGGTCATTCTTCACAGACATAGAAAAATCAATTATTAAATTCATTTGGAACAACCAAAAACCCAGAATAGCCAAAGTAGTTCTCAGCAACAAGAACCATGCAGGAGGCATCACAATACCTGACTTCAAACTATACTACAGAGCCATAGTAATAAAAACAGCATGGTATTGGCACAAAAGCAGACACATAAACCAATGGAGCAGAATATAAGACTCAGAAACCAATCTGCATACTTACAGCCAATTGGTTTTGACAAAGGAGTCAAAAACATACACTGGAAAAAAGATAGCCTCTTCAACAAATTGTGCTGGCAATACTGGTTAACCACATACAGAAAAATGGAAATAAACCCCACTTTCTCACCCTGCACAACAGTCAATTCAAGATTGATCAAAGACCTGGAAATTAGACCAGAGACCTTGCAGCTATCTGAAGGGGCCATAGACCCAACTCTTCAACACATAGGCACAGGCAAAAACTTCCTCAATAAGACCCCAAAGGCATGAGAAGTTAAAAAGAGGATCAATACGTTGGGCTGAATTAAACTGAAGAGCTTCGGCACAGCAAAGGAAACTATCAAGAACCTCAACAGAGAGCCAACAGAATGGGAGTTTTTTGCCAGCTACTCCTCTGATAGATGATTAATATCTAGAATATACAGAAAACTCAAGAAACTCACCACTAGAACACAAACAACCCAATCAAAAAGTGGACAGATGAACTAAATAGGCACTTCACAGAAAAAGAAATACAAATAGCCAATAAGTGTAGGAAAAAATGTTCAACATCATTAGCAATCAGAGAGATGCAAATCAAAACTACCCTGAGATTTCACCTAACCCCAATTAGAATGGCAATCATCAAAAACACAAACAATAACAAATGCTCTCGAGAATGTGGAGAAGTAGGAACTCAAATACTCTGTTGGTTGGATTTCAAATTAATGCAACCACTTTGGAAAACAGTGTGGAGGATTCTCAGAAGACTGGGAATGAACATACCTATGACCCAGCAATACCACTTCTAGGTATCTATCCAAAAGAATGGAAATCAAATTACAAGACTAATGCATGTGTATCTATGTATATAGCTGCACAATTCACAATTGCCAAATTATGGAACTAGCCAAGATGTCCATCAACAGATGAATGGATTACAAAATATGAGATTATATAACAATGGAATTGTATGCAGCCATCAAGAAGAACAAAATTACATCATTTGTAGGGAGATGGATGGAATTAGAGAACATTATGCTTAGTGAGATTAGTCAGTCACAAAAAGTGAATAGTCAGATGCTCTCCCTAATATGAGGAACCTGGGGAAAATAGGGCATAGGAGGGACTCCAGACAAAGATGGAGAAAACCTCAGATGAGTAAAGAAGGTGACCTAATTGAGGGAGATGGAAGGGGGGAAGAGGGAAGCACCCTAAATCTCAGGATGTACATACACAAATATATCCAAGTCAACTACTAAGCTGAGCATGAGAAGGAGGGAGGGGGAGGGAATGGGGTGGGAATTGGGGGAGGATAATTGACCAATGTGTGCATGTATACTTCTATCACCCTGACACCCATCAAGATGTATGATTACAATGCACCAATATTAAAAAAGAACCATTAATGTATTATGAACAAATGAAATCTATGATACTACTTAATGTTCCATATAAAATTATTCATTTTATATTGGTATATATACATGTATACACACACACATATGTGTATATAGTACATATGTACATATACACATAGCTGTAAGTGTATATATTTTTCCCCAGCAGATGTATACAAAAGTAACCATAAACTATTTATTTATTTATTTATTTATTTATTGGCAGTACTGGGGATTGAACCCAGGGGCATTCTATCTCTGGGCTACACCCCCAGCCCTATTTTTTATTCTTTATTTTGAAACAGGGTCTCACTAAGTTGCGGAGGGCCTCACTAAGTAGCTGGGCTGGCCGTGAACCCAGATCCTCCAGTCTCAGCCTCCCAAGTACTGGGATTACAAACGTGCACCACCACGCCCAGGAACCATAAAGTATTTAAATAAATACTGGATGTGTGAGTGGAAAAAAATATTTGGTAATAATTATAATAATAATAATATTATGAATCAAATTTAAATGGGAATTTGTTTATGTCAAAAATATTATCAGAACTATTATACAAATTGGATTTCTTTTGTCCGTAATAGTTTTGTTTTGTATTTACTATATATATCTCTGTAGTTGTTGTCTGTTAATATTAAAGGCATACAACTTTAACAGAATAACCTAAACAATGTTTTGATAGTCATTAACTGGAAAACAGGCTATATTATTGACCCCTATCATTAAAAAGGATTGCTAAAACTGACTGTCTGGGTGCTCAACAACTAAGTCTTGGAGAACAATCAGGAAATAAAAGGGCTAAGAAGAAACCAGCCAATAGTTTGGCCCTAGCCCTCCAAGGTCAAATAAGACCCAGGAAAAGACCCCAATATGGCCCCTGCATTTCTGGTGAGTCATCTGACCTCCTGAAACAGGGTGATCATGAAGGCTCCAGAGACTGGGAGACAACAGCACATAGTCTTCCCCTATGCTTCAAGGGAAGCCAACTGGTCAGCAAGACCATGACCCATCCTGGCAGATGGTGCAACTGGTTGAGTAAAAGCCTCACAGATTCCCTGGGAGTAACCATGAGGAGACTTGACTGACCTTAACAGCAAAAATTTTATAATAATTTATGTTTGCCCAACATTGGGCTATTTGGTCTTGAACACCCAGCAGGAAAGTATAACCAAAAACATGTGTGCTCTTCTGGGGTAAAGAAAGAATCATACTCATGGAGTCATTTAAAAGACCACCGACATAATTTAATTAGCTATCTTCTGATTTTGGCTCCCCCTTATATTCTACATTATAATTTATAATTATACTTCTGCTTTTAGACTCACAGAAGAAGTATAAAATGGCGCTGGTGCCAAAAACTTCTGATTCTTTATAAAAGGTTGTCCCTCTTGAGGTTTTGTAGATCCAGGACCACCGGACACAATAAAAGGAAAAATTCCTATTCCTGTAAGCTACTGGAGGGTCTAAGAGTCCTGCACAAAGTTAAAAAAAAAGCCTGTTTAAATTCTCTGATGTACTGTAAACCAGGAATCTTCTTTCTACTCTTGTGGAACTTTTTTCCTTTATGATTATGGGAATTTCTTTGCTAAACCAGAAACTTTAAAGATACTTAAAGAGTTAATGGGGTGTCCCATAAAGTAGGAAAAAATAATAAAGATACAATATCCTTAAACCTAAAGATGACACTCTTGTTTTATAGAAGGCTCTGCCAAATATATAAAAACAAAAGACAGATAGCAGTGGCATATAATCTTTATAGTAAGCAAATTATTGTTACTAATAAATAGGATTATATCAGCCAATATTGTAAATTATATGCTGTGTTTTAGGCTTTGTGCCTGGAGGTCATTTCACAATGTCATATATACCCTAACAGGTTGGCTACCTGGCTTCTAGTTTAAAATGCTAATCATTTGGTCCAGGGTAAAGATATATCTGGGTTAATGTATAATACACTAACATGTCAGGTTTTCATGTAGATGCCCACCGCAATTGCAATAGCACCAAAAAGCAGATGAATGGCTTTGTTGACCAAATAACCAGGCTTATGAACATCGACTCAGCAGCTCTGACAGCAGGCTTGGCATGATGGGCACAACAAATATTCAGGCACATAAGAAAAATATCACCTACTGATTATCATGTTTCTGACGCTGTGTCCTTCAGTGATGGTAGCTTCTGATCTTACTGTAAAGATCCCAGTTCAATATCTGAGGCCAGTTTCTCTCTGTCTTCTTTAGATCAGTTAGGATGAGACTTCCAGTCCCTGGGTAGGCAGGGCCTTTTCTCCTTGTAAGTGTTGAAGAAGCTATAGAAGATGGACTCTTGTCCTTCATCAACCCTTAAGAATAAGAATTGAAGTCTGGGGGGGCGTGGAATGAAGTAGGATAGAAGAAATAAATATCAGGTAGAAAGGAGACAAACTGGGAAGGAAAAGGTCATGCGGTCACCTATAAAAGAACTGTGAGACCCCCAAATCCATTCTCTCCCTTTTGAGATGGCCAGCATTCTCCCTTGAACATGTATTCCCCACTTTTCCTAAATAAACCTCTGTCTTTTTGTTTCTGAAAAAAAGGAAAATGTATATCAGAAATATGTTTGATTTTTGATAACACAAGAAACGTTTTTGTTGAATCAGAGAAAACTTTTTGAATACTGGAAAAATATTTCCTCAACTTTTTGTCCTGTAACCTATGTGATAGTTATAGAATGACACATGTCAGTTAAATGTGCCCTGTTACTATTTTTCTAATCATCAGAAAAAGTCTAGACAGTCAACAAGACAATGAACCCAATGTTGATTGTGGTATTTTCTGATTTCTGTGAAGTCAAACCCTCAGTGTATTGTTTGCTGGTTTCTTTTATATAGAAACCACTTCTTCCATGGCCAATTTCAGTACTAGTAAAGCATAGTAAATTAGGAAGTAATGTGTTTTGAGAATTTGTCTTGAATATAATTTATTTTTTGTAAATTTATATAATTTAATTTTAAATACCTGTGCTTAACGACTGATTTCCATAATTCCTGAAAATTGAACAGATATTGAAGGTGATCAGATATTTCAGATATTGAGGGTGGGAGATTCTTATTAAAGTGACTTAGCAGGGTTCTTACTGAATTTGGGTTTTTCATGAATATGCACAAGTGGGCCCAGGAGAAGGCTGGGGAATCTGCTTGCTTAAGCGAAGATCTTTCTCATAGTGAAATGGTTGAATTTATGTTTTCTGAAGATACTGTACTCTGAAAGAACATTCCCATTGGTGAGATGCTAGAACAGCCATTTCTCCTGTCTTCTCTCCTAATTTCCTTCTTGCATTGTGAAGGAAAGAATTTCTGCTTCAGTTTTCCAGAGTAGATCTGCCTCCACTAGTGTCATTTTAAGTTGCTTCTAGAACACCCCCCAAGCCTGTCCACCATAATTTCATCACAGAAGGTTCCAATAACACTTCATGGCTTATCTTTCTGTTATTTGGCATCCACAACTGTAAAATAAATGAATGCTGCATTTAACAGAGAGAGTTATGATTAAGGATTAGGGGAAATATAACAACTCTGGTCACTGTTTCAAGGACATGCTGACAGGCTTTAAGTTTCTGAAACACATTTCCTGCATGGGGACTTTAGTCAATTCACCAGCATTACAAGTTTGCTTAATGATTAACTTGTAGTTCTAATATATGTCATCAAAAATGTATTTGAGGATTGCAGGTTTGAGGCTAGCCTCAGCAACTTAGCAAGGCTCTCAGCAACCTAGCAAGACCCTGTTTCAAAAACAAAAAATAAAAAATGGCTGGGGGTATAACTCAGAGGTAGAATGCCCCTACGTTCAAGGTTCAATCTCCAGTAACACACACACACACACACACACACACACACACACACACATGTATCATCTCCAGAAAATAATGTCAAATGTCAATAAGCTGCCACAATTTGTTTTTAGGAACTTCCCTAAAATCCTACATGTAAATGAGAGCTATCTGAATTGGGGGGTCATTTCTCCAATTTGATACTTTGTCAAAAGCTGGGAGTATCACTGTGTAACTTATAATTTTTCAAACTATTTTAAAGCCATTTTATAGTTGTCACATTGGAAACAGGACAAAAAGTTGAAGAAATATCTGTTTACCAATCCTATCCTGCTGAGGCTAGAGTTAGAATTAACTCTAGTAATTAGAATTAATTACTAAACATGGAGTCATGAGCAGTAATTGCACAGGTGTGGCTGTCCACAGAACCTTTAAATTATGTAAAGAGTACTCCACAGGTTCAATTCACTCTATTTTTTCTCCCAGAATGCTCTTCAAAATGATGCAGCTGGATATTGGGTCCAGCATTCCTAAGTTGTCGGTCCTGCAGAAAAGTGTTTAAAGGCATATTCCCCAACCCAGACTCCTTCCACTGGTCTCCATGGTGCTGATTTACGCTCTTATTCCTTAGAACATGCTTATGGTTTTTTATTAAGCTGTTTTTTCCCTTTAGTGCATTTTTTTCAAAGGATTTTCTACAATATCATTCCAGGCCAATATAGCCATTATTTATATCACAGGCAGCTTATTGAAACCCCTGAGATCTTTGGGGGATCTTTTCCCTTTTCCCATCTTATGCAATGACAAATGTTATACCTCATCTTAAAGGTTAATGTGAATGGTGGGATCTCATGATCTCAAAGGGAGTACTGATTTTCATGAGCATTAATACCTGTATTGTTTACAGAGTATAGCAGTAATGAGTTTGCTCACCACCACATGCAGGCTCAGAAAGTTAGGACCAGTGCATGTCTAACCACTTCCCAGAGAAATAGAAATGCTACCTTGTTCAGATGTTTCTCTGAGAAGGACACACTGAATGTTAAAAGTACAGGTCTCCAATTACCAAGTGAAAAGTAAACTATATATTCCCTGTACCCCTAAAAAGTTCCATCTATGGGTATCTGACCATCTTTTCAACCAACTTTCCTTCCTTTATTCTATCCTTCTGAAACAGTTTGGGTTTAGAATGTTCCCCTAGCCATCAAGGAAACAAGGTAGCATTGTTGGAAGTAGGGCTTGGTTACTAGGGAGGGGTCCCTGGGGGCCTGGTCTTGGGGACTGTATAGGGTCTCTCCTCCTGTTCTCTCTTCCTGCCTTCATGATGTGAGAGGAGAACCTTTGCTTTCTCCCTCTCCCTGCCACCATGCCTTGAGCTCCACAGACCTGGCCTGATGTGGATTGAAACTCTGAAATCTCCAAAAATTGTGAGAAAATAAATCTTCCTTCCTCTATGCTCAGTTGTTTTTGGATTACAGTAGTGAGAATGTTGACCAAGATACCTTCCAAAGAAGTAAGTGAATTCCCTCTTGGCAGTTCAAGAAGTTTTGCTAGAATGGAACCATTTGTTAAAACAGATGTACCCAATATTCCCTCTGGGACTCAGAGCTAAAGATGGGGAGGTGGGTAAATATAATACAGAATGACACTCAAATATTGGAATCAAGTGATTTTTCTCCCCACATTATTTTCCTCTCTTCTATCATATGTGACTCTTTGCAGGAATAAAGCATTGACCATTGACCATTTGACCAAAGAGTGCAAAATATTGAATACTTATCTTAAACCTATTTTTCTCAATTTCTACAAACTATTATGATTTCTAATGCATATGATTGTAGTAATGTTCTAATTGGTCTTTCTGCTTTTACTGCTACCTGTTCTACAGTCCATTTCACAGCTTCCAAATTGAGCATTTATGAGCACAAAGCAGATCATATCTACATATTACAAGCGTGGTGGCGCACACTTGTAATCCCAGCACTTTGGGAGGCGGAGACCGGAGGATCCGGATTCACGGCCAGCCTCAGCTCTCTCTCTCTCTCTATGATATGTACATGAGTGTACATATCATATGTACACTCAGAAGAAAAAATCCAAGCACCTTGTGACTTACAAAGCCTTTCTTGATCTGGTGCCTTTTTATATCTCCCATATGACTTCCCCACGCCTCAGCTACCAAGCCCAGATACTTCCTTTCCATATTCTAACAAACTAAGTGGGCTCCCATGTTAGAGCCTTTGCACACCGCCTTTTCCTCTGCTGGGTCATGCTTGCCATTCAGATCTTAGCAGAAACATCACCTTATTTCAGGTGCTCTCCTTGACCACCTTACATGTATTAGCTGCCCAATTCCTTTCCTTCACATCACCCTATTTTAATTCTCTGAGAATTATTTGATTCATTCTTGTTCATTCGTTTTGTTTGTTGTTTATGTTTGTTTGCCATTTATGAAATGATTGAAATTGATTTCTCCCCACCCAGAGTGTAATTCAGTGACACTAGGGAACTTTTCTGTCTCGCTCAGTGCTTACAATGTGTGTGGGACATGTAGAAGTAAGAAATCTCTGACAAATGAGTAAATATGTGCAAGAAATGCATTTATGCCGTATGCAAAGAGAAATCTGTCCCTGGCATGTCACATGCCCTCACTTTCCTCCTTACTCAGCTTCAATTCCATCTCCATGATAATTTCCACCCTCAGCCTATCTGCCCTCTCTTCTCACAGCCTTTATCCTGTGGTAAAACAGTACTGTGAGATAAATTCACCTATCTATCTACTCTTAGCCAGGCAGCTGAATATGAGTAGAGAGAAACACATGCAGGCCAGCTGGCTCCACTTTAAATTCATAATCAGAAACTTCAAATGGGATGTTGGTGCAGCCTTGCAATTATGCTACCACATTTAAACCATTTGAAGACTCGGAGTTTCACATGTTTTAATGCCTTGAAAAACAGGATGCAAGCCAGGCGTGGTGGCGCACGCTTGTAATCCCAGCACTTTGGGAGGCGGAGACTGGAGGATCCGGGTTCACGGCCAGCCTCAGCTCTCTCTCTCTCTCTCTCTCTCTCTCTCTCTGTCTCTCTCTCTCTCTCTCTCTCTCTCTCTATTTAGTGAGGCACTCCGCAACCTCGTGAGACCTGGTTTCAAAATAAAGTAAAAAAAATAGGGCCGGGGGTGTAGCACGGAGGTAGAACACCCCTGGGTTCAATCCCTGGTACCGCAAAAAAAAAAAAAAAGAAAGAAAAACAGGATGCAAGTTACAGTAACATGTATCAACTTGATTAGTTTTTTGTGACTATCTCTGTTATCAAGATAGCAATTGTGATATTAAAACTTGTTTGCATTCCTGGGATGGGGCTCCTTTACCTTTCAGTCAAGAAATCTGTGAGGATCATTGAAGAAAGATGATGGCTTATGGCTTAAAAAACACTTTCTGGTGGAAAAATACCAGCATCAAACTTGCAGAAAGAGTGTCTGTATTCACATTTACCAATCCTCTCCCCTCATTCTCTAATTGTTTCCTTGGAGATCTTAACAAAATAGTTTGAGGCAGTAGCATATTCACATACTTCAAAAATTAAAACAACAAGAAGTCTTGTTTCCATGTCTGTCCCATCCTCCTGGCTCCCTCTCTTCCTCCAACAGGTAATCTATTTTATTAAATTTCTAATGTATCTTTGCAATGGTTCTTTATGCAAACTGAGCTGAAAATAATCATATATTCTTATTTTAAATCTCTCTTACCCAAAAGGCATTGTAAAATTTGAACTCTTTTTACTTTGCATTTTTTACTAAAAAGGATACTAAAATTCATTGTATAGTTGTACATAGAGTTTCCTCAATTATGTCTTTAGCTATACACATTCCATTGCACAAATGTTCCAGGGTTTAATTGACCCTTATTTGTAACTACCTGGGTTACTTTTGATGCATTGCTGTTACAAAATGCTACAATAACTTTATGGTTTACTGGGTCAAAGAGAAAATGTATGTTGTGGGTTATGTCCCCAGGAATGATATACTCAAGTACTAACCCAGATGACCTTAGTTGGAAATAGGGTCTTGGAAGAAGTAATCACATTAAGATGAGTTCACACTAGATTAAGGTGGATCCTAATGTAATGACTAATGTCCTTATAAGAAGAGGAAAATTTGGGTGGAGACATACAGGGAAGAATGCCATGTGAAGCTAAAGGCAGAGACTGGAGTGATGTGTCTACAAACCCAGGAATGCTAAGGATTGCCATCAACCCCCAGAAGTTAGAATAGACAAGAAAGGAGTCTTCTCCAGTGCCCTCTCCATGACCCTGCCCAAACCTTGGTTTTGGATTTCTAGTCTCTACAGCTGTGAAAGAATAAATCTCTGTTGTTTTAAGCTACCATGTCTATGGTACTTTATTATCTCAGCCCCAGGAAGGAATTACAATGCACTTGTAATGTTGATGAATATTCCTGGATTACCCTCTGTGGGCTTCATTGTGTTCTGCCCTCTCACCAGCAAAGCCTGGTAATCACTGCTATTGCTTGGCCTCACCAGCAGACGATATTGCCCTAACCCTAACTGCTGCCCATCTGATATGCAATAATAAATGGCGCCTCATGCATTTTTAGTTTATATTTTCCTTTTTATGAGTATTTTTTTCATCCATTTAAGGACTATTAATATCCTTTTCTATGAATTCTGTTTATTCTGCCATTTTTCTATTTGATTATTGTCATTTTGTTTTGATTTATAACAATATTAGAGGATTTGTTCTTTGTGGTATGGATTGCAAATATCTTTGCCAGCTTGTCATTTGTCTTTGGAAATAGCAATTTGTTAAATTCTTGTTCATATTAATTCATTGATCTTCTATGTGGCTTCTGGAATTTGAGTTGCAGGAAAGTTTTAAAGAAGTTAATAAAAAATTTCATCTGTTTCTTCTTTCAGAACTTTTTCTTCATCAAGAAGTTCATTGGAAATCTTAAAAGGATGAAGTTGGATCCAACTTTATCTTTTTCCAGATGGTACATAGTTTATTTCAACACCATTTATTCTTGAAATGTTACCTTTATGATACACTGAATTTTTGTATATATTTGGATCTATTTCTGGAAATTCTATTCTGTTACATTGGCCTGTCTTCATGTGCCAACTGAAAACTGTTTTAATTTTGAAGTTCTGTAATATGTTTCAATAATGAGGGCAGGCTGGTCAATTTCATCACCCACTTTCTCTGATGAATTCACTTCATGTAAACCCCTTCCCTCACCACTTTATCTACACTGCTTTATATCAAGATTTCCAATAAACCATAAGTTGTTAAGACAAATAGTTCTCATCAGTCAGTACCTGTTGATATGGTTGAAGTCTCTCCTTCATAAAATATTTTCTTCAGAAATACAAATGGCTAATAAATATATGAAAAAATGTTCAACATTATTAGCAATCAGGGAAGCACAAATCAAAATGACACTGAAATTCCATCTAACTCCAGTTCAAATGGCAATCATTAAGAATACAAACAAAAATAAATGTTGGCGAGGATGTGGGGAAATAGGAACCCTTCCTTATACACTGTTGATGGGATTACAAATTAGTACAGTTGCTATGGAGATCAGCGTGGAGTTTCCTCAAAAGACTGGAAATGGAACCACCATATGACCCAGCTATACCACTCAGGGATCTTTTCAAAGGAATAGAAGTCAGAATACTTATAGGGATATATGCATATCCATGTTTATAGCAGCACAATTCACAATAGCTGAACTATGGAACCAGCCTATGTATCTGTCAACAGATTAATGGATTACAAAATTGTGGTGTATATACACACAGTGGAATTTTACTCAATCATAAAAAAAGAACATGGTTACGTCATTTGCAGGAAAATGGATGGAACTCAGGAATATTATACTGAGATCAGCCAGTCATCAAAAGTGAAGGGTCACATGTTTTCACTCATATGTGTAAGCTAGAAAGAAACTGGGAAACAAAGAGGACTTCAGATAAATAAGGGGAGATACTAGTAGAATAGTAGAAAGGGATTTGGGGAAAGAGGTTTTAGTTTGGAGGGGAGATATGATAATGGAAATAATTTAATCCTTTGCTCAGATATGAAGTTATCTCTATCAATGTTAATATTATGTATGGGGAAGGGAAGGGCATGGTGTGGTACCCAGAGGGAAGCACCCAGTGCTGTGTGCATGTGTGTTTCTATCACTCTGAACCTCACTATGATGTATAATTACAATGCACCAATATTTTTTTTTCTTCAGGTGCAGCCTTCTCCCTTGATTGTCTACTTGCTTTGCTGGTTGATCCATCCTAATCTGCCTTCTCATTTCTCTGACCTGCACAACCCCTTTGTGCCCCAGGGCTTAGTCTTCTGAAATCTTCTCCATCTTCTCTGTACTCATTTCTCTAGATGATTTTATCTAGGCAGAGGACTTTAAATACAATCTGTGCCCTAATGATTACCACATTTTATATATCTAAGTGGGTCCTCTGCTGTGAATTACATTTCTATTTGTACTAAAAATTGCTCTCTCTAAAATTGAAGTAATGATTCCCTTCTACCAAATCTACTCTTCCTTTCCGTTGAACAAACTGAAAGTCTTGGAATAATCCTCTCTCTTTCATGCCACACACAGTATCAGCAAACACTGTCAGCTCTAACTTCAAAAGACTTCTGGAGTCCAAACACTTCTCAGTATCTCTACTGCTATGCTCTTTTCCAAGCTGTGGTCATCTTCTGCCAAGATGATTGTAATATCCTCCTGCCTGGTCTCTCTGCCTCTCCCTATAGTTTATATTACCCACTCCAGTCAGCTGGGTACTTTATAAGACATAAGTTGGACCATGTCACTCTTCTACTTAAACTTCTCCATAGGAGTATCCCATCTGGTAGCGGAGCGAAGGCCGAGGTCTTTACCATGTGATCTCCAGGACGACTTCCTCTCCTCCTACCCTTGCCCTCTCACTTGCAGCGCTCTCCCCTGCTTTTCCTCAAATCTGCCAGCACTTTCCCACCACCAAGCCTCACTGCTTAATACTGTCTAATATTTTACTTCATTCAATCTTCATAACTCTACGATGTGAGGATTATTATCCTAATTTTGAGGAGGATAAAGTGAAGCCCAGAGAGAACCAGGCTCTTCTCCAGAACCTTCATTTCTATAAAAGGTTAGAACCTGGGCAGTAATTAAGGAGCAGCGCTGAGTCCACAGACTGGACTCTAACCCAGATTGATTTGGTGATATTTATTTTTTTATTTATTTATTGGTACTGGGGATTGAACCTGGGGAGGCATTCTACCTCCAAGCTACACCACCAGCCCTTTTTTTAGTTTTGTTTTGAAAGAGGTTCTTGCTAAGTTGCTGAGAGTCATGCTAAGTTGCTGAGTCTGGCCTCAAACCTGCAATCCTCCTGTCTTAGTCTCTCAAATACTACTGAGATTACAGGCATGCCCTACCATGCCCAGTTTCAGTGACTAATTCTTTGACCTTTATATTGAAGCAAAGTTTTGGTTTACACGTCCACTTCTATTAACTGTGTCACCTGGAGCATCTCCCTGGGTACCATATCATGGCCGGCGTGTGTTCATCTACAAAATGAGGAGTTTAGTTCCATTCCGGCAATCCCAGTAGTTCCCAGTAGTGCTCAAAGGGAAGATAATTTGTGATTTTGGTGAGATAAGGAGGGTATACCAAACCATGGGCAGGCATCAGTGCAGAGGGAGGCACTGAGTGCTTATTTTTTTACTACCCATGAATTATTTTTCCAGGTCTGTCCCTCTTGGCTGTAGGTTATTTCAGTACAGTGTCTACATCTGAATAATCTATCTAGCCTTTGCATGGTACTCTTCACATCACCTCCACAGGATGCAGAGACAGGTCCAAACTTGCATTTATCTAGACTTGCGAGCTCAAAGGACCTTCTGTTTCCATTCCTCAAACTTAGTTTTGTCTAGGCCAGGCATGGTGGCACATTCCTATAATCCCAGTACTTGGGAGGCTGGGACAGAAGGATCACAGGTTCAAGGCCAGTCTCAGCAACTTATCAAGACCCTCAGCAACTTAGTGAGACCCTATTTCAAAATTTAAAAAATAAAAATAAATTAGGGCTGGGGTGTGACTAAGGTGTAGAACACCTCTGGGTTCAATCCCCAGTACAAAAAAAAAAAAAGTTTGTCTAGTCAAATGTCTCTATACCTCCTTTATAGTTAGGACAAAAGTTTACCCCAAAAGGTGATGGTACATCTATGACATGCTATCCTGGGTTGAAACCAATCACATGACCAGGGAGATAGCAAAATGGTTCCTAACTCTCAAACTATCAGTGCCATTATGCTAGCATTCCTGCCTCCTACTCACCTAGGGCAGCTCCTCCTCAGCTTCTCCAGGGTCCATCTGGAGGCCATGACAGCACCCCACCTGGGCTTCATGTTGCTCTGCTTTTCCTTGGGATGCCATCTGCCTAGTCTTACAGATGGTCATCCTCTCTCCTGAGACACAACTCACATGGGTGTGGATCCAGTATTCTACCTTTAGTTTCCTACAGTGCCACTAATGCTATTACTCTTTTTCTTTCTTTTGGTACTAGAGATTGAACACAGGGATGTTCCACCTCCAAGCTAAACCCCTAACCCTTTTTATTTTTTTATGTTGAAACAGGACCTTGCTAAATTGTGGAGGGCCTTGCTAAGTTGCTGAGGCTGGCCTCCCGCTTCTGATCCTCCTGTCTCAGCCCCCCAAATATTGGGATTACAGGCATGCACCACCACACCCTGCTGCTATTACTCTTTATCATGCTTATGCATTATAAATTCTTCTTTCCTTCTAGGAACCTGGATAATTTTAGTGGAGACTAGACTAGAAGGTATGGTGATAGAGGATAACTTGTCATTGCTCTGGGCTTCTGTAGGTGGAAAGAAACCACTTAACTTTGGGGGTGAAATTCTTGATTTCCTGCATTTCTTTATTTTCTTTCAATCAGATTAAGCCTAACTCAGAGCACCAACCTGCATAGATGGAAAGAAATCGAAGCTCAGTTTTTTGCTGAGGATTCTGCCTCACCTTGAAATATGCAGTTTCCCAGAGATTTTACATTCTCAAAACAGTACCTGGGTCCCATCTTTTGAGATCTGTTATCTGTTATGGTTGGATATGGAATGTCCCCAAAAGGCTCATGTTGAAAGCACGGTCCCAGTGCAGCAGTGTCCAGAGGCGGGGCATTGGGAAGTGGCTAGATGGTGAGGGCTCTGATCTCATCAGTGCATTAACCCACTGATGGCTGAAGGAACTACTGGGAGGTGGGACCTAGTTGGAGAAAGTAGGTCATTGGGGTGTGCCCTGGAAGGATTATCTTCTCTCCAGCTCCTTCCCTCCTCTCTCCTCTCTCCTCTCTCTCTCTCTCTCACTCTCTCTCTCCCTCCATCCCTCCCTCCCTCCCTCCCTCCCTCCCTCTCTTTCTCTCTCTCTGTCGATCTTCTGCCTCACCTCAGGCCCAGAGCAATGGAGCTGGCCCACCATGGGCTGAAACCCTAAACCAAATAAATCTTTCCACCTTTAAATTACAATTGTCAGATATTTTGGTCACACAGACAAAAAGCTGACTAACACAGAATACACATGGCATTTCCATAGAGTGAAACAGGAGCCCAGACCAAATTTTCTAATCCCATGCCTTCATTCTTTGTTTCTCTTTAATACCTGCTGTGATACACTGAGTGTTTGTGTCCCTGAAAATATCATATGTTTAAATCCTAGCTCCCAGTGTGATGGCATTTGGAAGCAGGGTCTTTGAGAGGCAATTGGGTCATGAGGGTGAAGCCTTCAGGAATGGAATTAGTGTCATCAGGAGACTCCTAAGTGCTCACTCATCCTTCTGCCATGTGAAAACAGCAAAAAGGCAGCTGTCTGTGAACCAGGAAGCAGTCTGCCACCAGAAACTGAATCTGCAGATGCTTTGATTTGGACTTCCAAGCTTCTAGAACTATGAGAAATAAATTTATTTTATTTATGGTAGTTTGTTATAGCAGCCCACATGGACCGACACACCTACATTTCCCTTGATTTCTCCTCCTCTTCCTCCTGCTTGGGACTGAGCCTAGGGGCATTCTACCTCTAAGCTACACCCCTAGTCCTTTTTATTTATTTATTTATTTTGAAACAGGGTCTTGCTGAGTCTGGCCTCCAACCTGTGATCTCACCTTCCCAAGTACTGGGATTACAGACGTGCACCACAGTGTCTGGCTTGGTTCTTTTTTAAAAAGCAGCACTCCCTGAGAGGGTAATGGGACATGCTGGCTGCCCTTTGTGGGTGTGTTTTCCATCCGGCTCTATGTATAGACATGAGCACAGGGGGAGCAACAGGGTGTGCAAGGAAATGTGGTCAAGGCAGGATCCAACAGGATTCAGAGACTAAGGTCACCTATGCCCTGGGTATGTTCCTCTATAACACTATTTCTTAGTAATTATGATCATATAAATTCCAGCATGATATAGTCAAATACCTAAAAAGACAGAAAAGCACCACTGTAGTGTCACTGAGAAAAAATACTCCATCTCAAGCCCAGGCTGAAAATAAAGTCTGTTTATAGTGCACACCCCCTGCCTCCTGCTGCAGCATCTCAGGAACAGAGGTGGAATTTCATCATCCTCTGAGGATGCTCTGCTGTGAGGGCTTCCATGGTTTAATATGCACACATCACAGATTTCAAATTTTGCTGCCAGAATTCAGTCTTCGACAAAGGCCTAGCTGTCTCTTTGACTTGAAATGTGTTCTAAAATGTGTAATAAAGGTCTATTGAAACCAATAAAGCATCTCTGGAAAATGCTGGCTTAACCCACACAGCCAATTCTCTTTTTCATAAATTCAATTTGTATTATTTGGTTGAAGAGACTGTTCTCTGAGCCCTGACATAAGTAGGTGCTGAGACTGACACACAGTTCAGAGTTTCCATGAAAAAATCATGTCATTGATCTCATTTGTTAAATTTGTCAGGCCTTGCCTACTTCGAGTCCCCTGCCTTTGCTCTCCAGAGCAGAACTTGACAGTCGGGTGGGCCCTTTGTTAAGCCCTGGATCCCAGGGACTTGCCTGCCTATGGATAGAAGGAGTTTGTGTAGTGGTAGTAGAGGGGGCTTGGCCCTAGTTGAGACTGTGCCTCTGCCATATGCTTCACTTCTCTTCAATAGACCCATGCAGCTGGGCTTGGTGGCACACGCCTGTAATTCCAGTACTTGGGAGGCTGAGACCGGAGGATCGGGGTTTGTGGCCAGCCTCAGCTACTTAGTGAGGCCCTCTGCAACTTAGCAAGACCCTGTTTCAACATAAAGAATGAAAAAATAGGGCTGGGGTGTAGCTCAGAGGTAGAATGCCCCCGGGTTCAATCCCAGTACCACAAATAAATAAATAAATAAATAAATAAATAAATAAATAAATAAAAAGGGCTGGGGGCTTTGTTTGGAGGTAAAATGCCCCAGGATTCAATCCTCAATATAAAAAAAAATAATTTGACCCATGTTGTTGGTTCCTGAGACTAGTCCTCACATTGTACCTTGGTCCTAGTACTGAATTCCCAGTACTAGGACCTGCCTGCTCAAGTCCCTGCATGTTTTCCTGCTTGATTCCTCAATTTTTCAGAGAATGAAGACCCCCACACACATATGCTAATCTTCCTTGTCCCCAAATGCAGGATTTCTCAACCCGGGCACTATTAAAATTAATATGATGATTCTTTATGGTAGAGGCTATCCTGTGCATTGTAGGATGTTTAGCAGTATCCCTGGCCTCACTATGTGCCAGTAGCACCCCCATCCCAGTCAAGGAGAGTAAAAAATGTCTCTAGACATTGCTAATGTTCCATGGAGGGGGTAGGCCAAATTTCCACTGAGTGAGAACTAGTGTTCTAATTCTCTCCAAGGATTAATATGCTATTCTAGCATCCAGTGTGGTTGCTTGTAATCACCATGAGACTTCACTGATCTCAGGAATGCCCGATAGAAATATAATGTGAGCTAGAGGAAGCAGGGTGGGATATGGAGGGAAATAGGTAGAGCGCTGTGTGCATGTATGTTTTTGATACATGGAAACTCACTATGACGTATATTTACAGTGCATCAATAAATTATGAAAAAAAATATAATGTGAGCTTAGAATGGGAGACATCAATGTAATTTAAAATTTTCTAGCCAGGCGTGGTGGCCCACGCTTGTAATCCCAGTACTTTGGGAGGCGGAGACCGGAGAATCCGGGTTCGCGGCCAGCCTCAGCTCTCTTGCTCTCTCTCTCTCTCCCTGTCTTTCTCTCTCTCTCTCTCTCTCTACCTAGTGAGGCCCTCCGCAACTTCATGAGACCTGGTTTCAAAATAAAGTATAAAAAAATAGGGCCGGAGGTGTAGCACGGAGGTAGAACGCCCCTGGGTTCAATCTCCGGTACCGCAAAAAAAAATTTTTTTTTCTAGCAGATACAAGGTAAAAATAAACAGATAACATTAATTATAATAGTATATTTTATTTTATCCAATATATTCAAGTTATTTTTTCCATTTCTATTATATCTTTGACATCTGGTATGTATTTCATGCTTATAACATCTTGATATGAACTAGTCATGTTTAATCTCAATACTCAATACTCACATGTGGCCAGTGGCTATGGTATGGACAGCACTGATCTAGATTTCTAAAATGCCCTTTCCTCTTCATTCTGAGAATCAGAATCTTACAGTGATGTAAGCATCAGCTATCAGCTTTGGTGTCAGACATACCTGGTTTAACTATTGATGTTATGAGTTTGAAATAATTGCTCTCTTTGAACCTTGTTTTCAGTGTTTGTACTAGGGAAATAATAATAGTTGCTTTTCAAAGAGTTGTCGAGAGTCACATTAAATAACACACATAGTGCCTGGTGCAGAGCAGGTGCTTCATAAGAGGAGCAGCTCTGTTTTCTGTATCTCTGCTATCATCAGCGAACTTACAATCAGTTGCTCTAGTGCTAGCCTCTTTTTTTTTTTTTTTTTTGCAGTACCAGGGATTGAACCGAGGGGCATTCTAACTCCAAGATACACCCCCGGCCCTACTTTTTATACTTTATTTTGAAACTGGGTCTCACGAAGTTGCAGAGGGCCTCACTAAGTAGCTGAGGCTGGCCATGAACCCGGATCTTCCTGTCTCAGCCTCCCAGGTACCTGTATTACAAGCGTGCACCACCACACCCGGCTTGTAGCCTCTTGATTGAAACAACATCCAGGCTCCATCTACTGAACACTATGCTTTGTGCCTAACTGGACCATCAATGCACATGCAAAGGACTGCAGCATCCCGGGGAATCCAAGCTGTGATAGTTAATCTAATTTGTCAACTTGACCAGATCATGACACACCCAAGATCATGTGACTTTAGGTGTGTCAATGAGACAATTGGTTTATGAAACAGCAGATTAAACAGAAAGTCCTGCCCTAAATGTAGGCAGCAGGGTTCTGATAGGTGCAGGACTTAGATAAAAGAAGGAGAAAGCCAAGTAGAGGGATGCGTGACTCTTTCCAAAGAAAACGCATCTGCTCTCGTCTGAGATCGTCGGCCTCCAGCCCTTCGAACTGAAACTTCACCATCGTTTCTCCGAAGAGCTCTTAGACCACTCGACCAGCTACTGGTTCCTCTGACTCTCCACGTGCAGTCAGAACTTGGGACTACAGTGTAAGCTGATCTGATAAATCCCTTTTTCATATACTCATTCTGTGAATTCTGTTAGTCTAGTGAACCCTGACCAATACATAAGCTCATTCCCACTTGGTCCTGTCCAGCTGCTATCTATTAAGCCATATTTAGTTGTGCCTGAGGAAAAATGGCAAATTAAAAAATTCACTGAGCCCTCTCAGTTTCTTTTATTTATCTCATTCAGTCTGTATTTGTTCCATCCTTTCTACAAGTCAAATAACATGAAGTAGAAGAAAGCATTCTTGGATGCATTCTTCCATCAAGCAGGGCCACCTGTACAGCATTGCCCATTCAGTCACGGTACCATGCTACTGGCAGGTTTCCCTTGCAGAGACACACAAACCAATATTTTGCCAGCGTTAAGAAGAAAACAAAAGGGGAATGTTATACAGTGGAAAATACACCAAGTGATGTGTGCATGAATATTTGTATCACATTGAAACTCACTATGATATATAATTACATTGCACCAATTAAAGTATACATAAAAGGGAAGAAAGCTAATGGCTAGAAAATTTAGCTAAATGGCCAGCTAATCCATCCATTTTGTGTCTTAATAGGTAGGATACATGAAAGGTATAAACTCATTATCACAACCACAGCAGCCCATTAAAAGTATTTGTATTTCCATAAATACTCGTTTATTTCAGAACTTATACCAAGGGTACTGCTGTCAACAGACAATTTTTCTAGTATGTTTCTTCACAATTTCCCTACATTTACAGAATTCCTCCTCCCTGTCAATCCCCTTTCACCTGGTGTGGAAAGGTACTGTCCAACACGGTGCACTAATTAAAACTCTTGTGTGCGGCCTGAGATGTCTTTATCAAAGCCTTAAAAAATGTTATATTTTTCCTGGATCACCATGATGTTATTGTGGGGAAGTGATCAGGATTGGTTGAGAGACAAATTCAAAGTGTCTACTATGTGTCAGATACTGGAGACAGCTAGATGACTAAAAGATACTTTTTACTCTCAAGGACTTTACAGCCCAGAAGGAAACTACATGCAAATAAATGATCACAAGTTGAAATGCAACTTGAGATATACAGGAATTTGAGATCACATACAAAGGAACGATTCTTCATTCATTCACAATTTATCAGGCACCAACTATGGGCTACGTGGGCGCAGTGTGGAAAGGGAAAGTGACATTAAAAATGAATTAAAATATCAAAGGAAAGAAAGGCATATATTCTGGGTTTTCCCTCCTAGGAAAATTGTTCCTTTTCCTTGGAAAGAAATTTTTTGATCTCTATGATCTTTTCTTTTTTTTTTTTTTTTTGGTTGTACCTTTTCTAGCTGCTACTTACTTTTGATTCTGAATGCATGTATATATCCAACTAAACCAGACAAATCCAAAGAAAAATACAACAATTTTCCCGAAAATTTGCAATTATTATAGAGATTCATTTCCCAGGCCAAATAAATGAAGAGGGGAAAAACTTGCTATATATATTTAAGATATAATCTGATGATCAGTTTTCAATTAAAGACTATAATGCAATAAACTTAACTCTAAATCTATTTTGAAATCAGTTTTTCTCTTCTTGTTAAGCTAAAATGGTCTTTAGTATCTTGCAGGATTTTAGAATCCTCACCATATCATATATCAATAACAATTTCACAATGGAAATATAGACTTATGGTGAGTTGTGTATTTTTAGAAAAAACATGCATTCTAGATAAAGTATTTTCATAGCAAACTTTCCTCTTCAAATTTGTTTTTAATTCAGTCTCACAACTCACAGTAATCCTATAAGGTTGAAACATTATTACACTATCATTTTTCTCATTTTACAGATAGGTCAACAGAATACAAAAGATTAAGTGATTTGCCTGGGGTCATACAGAATAATATTACCAGCAAAGCCAGTACTATATCCCAGGCTTCCTGAGTTTCAGTCTGTGAACCTAATCAGAAAATTTCTACTAGGTTTATCTAAAACATGTCTAATTTTTAGTGAATTTCTTTCAATAAAGTTCTGGCTTTTAAATATTCTAACACCCTCCCTATTTACCTCTGAGCTGAGAAACTTCACAGTTTGAGATAATCAATAATTATTGAATATCTATTAGACAACTATAAGACAGGAAGCAAATTGCTTTCCTCAAGGAACTTAGAATATTGATGTATATGATTGCTTTAACATGGTATAGAATGATTATAATGGCTAGCATGACAACCTATTAATTGTCCTAACCAATAAAAATAATATTGGTCAGAATTCACTCCATCTTTGTTTTTTATATTTTTGTTTTTGTGGTACTGGGGATTGAACCTAAGGGCATTCTACCTTCAAGCTCTACCCTCAGCCCTATTTTACTTTTATTTTGAAACAGGGTCTCGCTAGGTTGATGAGAGTCTCACTACTTGTTGAGGCTGTCCTTGAACCTGTGATCATCCTGTCTCAGCCTCCCAAATTCTGGGATTACAGGCATGTGCCCCCATGCCCAGCAGTATTCCATCTTTGATCCTAGAGTTGATGTGATATTGACAAAAGGATAGACACATAGACCAATGGAAAAGAATAGAGAATCCAAAAACATACCCACATAGCTACAGTGACATGATATATAGCAAAAGTCTCACTAAAATTCAGGGAGAAAAGAATAGTCTTTGCAATAAATGGTTCTCAGTTACATGGTTATTCATATAGGAAATGAATATGCTTGACCCCTACATCATACCATATGCAAAATAAATTTGGCATCAGTCATATTCCCAAGTGCAAAAGGCAAAGCAATAAAGCAACTAGAAGATGACCTATGAGAACAATTTCACGTCCTTGGGATAAGCAATAATTAAAAAAATGAAACTCAAACATACTAACCACATAAGAGAAGACTACAAGGGTCCAATGGTCTATATTAAGTTAAGAATTTTTATCCATCAAAAGCGAATATTAAGAGATTAAAAATGTAGTCATACATAGTAATGCATTAATCTTTCAAAGAACTTTTTCAAAATATATAAATAAATCATTTTAAAAGACAGGTAATTGAACTTAAAATGGGCAAAAGATTTGAAGACAATATGCTTCGGCCAATGAGTATAAGAAAATGTGCGTAGTGTCATTGGTAATCAAGAAAATGCAAACTAAAACCACAATGAGATACCACTTTAGCCTCATTCAAAGCCCCAGATTGAGGGTGATAACATAAAGTGTTGGTGAAGGTGTGGAGCAGCTGGAACTCTATGGTTGGTACAATTGCATTAGAGCGCTTTAGAAAACCTACCAAAGCTAAGCATATGTATACATATGAACCAACAAACATGCAAAAGTGAGTTCAGGATAGTTTTATTCACAATAGAACCAAAGTGTAAACAACCTAAATGTCTATCACTGATAGAATGAGTATATACATTGTAATATATTTATGCAATGGAATAATACACAGTGATAAAAAGATTAACTACTGTTATAGTAGGGTAAACCTGGATGACTCTCACAAATAACAGTATGAAGACTAATCCCAACACAAAGTGTGTGTATGTGTGTGTGTGTGTGTGTGTGTATGTGTGTGTGTGTGTATTATGATCCCATTTGTATGAAGTTTAGAAATAAGCTGGGCGTGGTGTCATATGCCTGTCCCAGAATTTGGGAGGCTGAGACAAGAGGATCGCAGGTTTGAGGACAGCTTCAGCAAGTAGTGAGACTCTCATCAACCTAGTGAGACCCTGTTTCAAAATATAAATAAAATAGGGCTGAGGGTGTAGCTTAGAGGTAGAATTCCCTTGGGTTCAATTCCCAGTACCACACATGCACATTTAAAAATAGGTAATACTAATCAATGGTGATAGAGGTCTAAGAATGGTTATCTTTGGATAAGTGTATGGACAGGGAGCAGTCAGCAGGAAGTTCCAGAAAATGAGTGTTGAAAGCTTTTCATATCTTGTTCTTAGTGGTAGCTGTACACACATAAAAAGTCCATCAAGTAACACAATTAACATTTATGCAATTTACTGTGAGTTTTATATTATATGATAGAGAGAATAATGGCTCTTCCAAGATGTCCACACCCTAATTCTTGGAACTTGTGAATATGTTCCCTTACTCAACGCAAGGGATTTTTGTAGAAGTAGTTAAGGGCATTTAACATGACACTTATATTAGATTATCCTGGATGATCCAAATGGAGTGGGTCCAATCTACTGTTACTGACCATTAGAAGTGAAAAGCATGAAAGCAGAGGGGCCAAAGAGAGGAGGCATGAGAAGGACTCAGTCCAGAACAGCTGACTTTGAAGATAGAGGAAGGAAAGGGCCCCATTCCCCCAGGTGCCAAGGAATGTGGGCAGCATAGAAGCTAAAGAAATCAGGGGACAGATTCTCTCCTAGAACTTGGGAGAGGTAGTATAGCCCTGATGACACCTTTATTTCAGCTTAATGAGACTCATGTTGGACTTCTGACCTATGGAACCAGAAAATGATACATCTGTGTTATTAAGAGCCACTGAGTTTATGGTAATTTGTAATATGAAATTAGCATACCTGGAAAAATGTTAAAACAAAACATTCCTATTCCTCCTTTATGAAGGGTCTTAACAGTGATAATCGTTTCCCGCTTCCCGTAAACCTGGTTACTCTGACCCTGGGGTGCCACGGAACTCCATTTCACAGTGCTCATCTTATTTAGCTGATACCCACACCAGATCATGAGTTCTCTGAGGGCATCTTTCTACCACCCACTGTTAGTCTGCCTGGCACCATGCATATGTACATTTTATATACTATGTACTATATGCATGTTTGGTAAATTAAATTAAATTGAACCATTTATCTGCATGAGAGGCAGTGATGAGGACAAACACAATCCCACTATTGTGTTCTCTTAGCCTACTTAGCAAGCTTTCCACTGCAGAGATACATTAATGTTAGTGGCTCTGAATAATGAGGCCGACGTTTAAAACAACAGGCTGGCGTCAGATGAAACATTTCCATATCATTTTAGATTAAATAAAACTATTTCATGCGTTCTTTCCTGGCAATTTTTATGTTAGTGATTTGTTCCACATGGCCACTCATTTAGGATAATAGCAGACCAAGAGGCATGACAGAGACCAGGCCATACCTGATCACCAATATCCCATCATGCACCCTTGAGCTATGGGTTTGGCAAAACTGTCACTATCCTAAAACAAAGGAACTGTGCTTGGGTCTTTGTATTAGGAGTTCAGCGACTACACTGGCAGTGGTCAAAATATATAGCAAGCAGGGAGATATGGCTATAAAGGGAGGTCGCAGACAAAATGAACTGCTTTTGTGTCCAGTCAAACCACAATTATCTTTCAGCATATATTGTATGCACAGCCCTGTGATATGTACTGCAGAGGATATGAACAAGAGAAGGAAGATTCCTTAGATATGGTGCCACACACCTGTAATCCCAGTACTTGGAAGGCTGAGACAGGAAGAGCAACTTAGCAAGACTCTCAGCAACTTAGCAAGACTGTTTCAAAATAAAAAATAAAAAGGGTGTGGCTTGGAGGTAAAACGCCCCTTGGATCAATTCCCAGTACCACACACACACTCACAAAATAGTGTATAATATAGTGGGGGAAATAAAACATTTAAGAAAAGTTTACACAGGAATGCGACCAGTATATATGCTAATATTAAAAGAATGGAAGGAGGATCTCACTAGAAAGGCTTTGGGGAGTAGGTAGAAATTAACATAGGAGTAACATGTAAGCATTAAAGATGGAAAGCTGATGCTATGGTGACGTGGTGCTCAATTCATGCACAGGACCCTCCAGGGACAATTCCCAACCCCGCTTCTAGAGCAGGGTTTCTTAGTCTCAGCTCCACTGACATTCTGCACCGTGTAACTGCTTGTTACTAGGCCTGTCTTGGGCACCATAAGGCATTTACCAGCACTGCGACGGACCAGCTCAGCCGGAGAGCAGTGAGACCGACGGGACAGGGATCTCGGGAAGGTGGGCAAGGAGTCGGCGATGAGTGACAAACAGACACAACTCAAGGAGGTTGCATCTGAGTGTATTTTTGCAAAGCTTTAGGCAAGGATTTTATACACAATGATTAGGGAAACAAAATACATCATCAACTGATTGTTGTTCATGCTTGTGGTTTATACAATCTTAGTGATTTTTCAGAAATAATAGTGC
>PVJS01013458.1:0-42034 GCA_004027185.1 Glis glis | reverse complement strand
ATATATGTTTACATTCTATCCAGTATTTGCAAGTGTTGAAGCAGAATGGTGTTTCATGGTATTTGCTTTGACCTATTGCCAGCAACAGAATTCACTGTATTCAAAGTTTAAGCAAAGGCATTCAATTTGCTGTATTTACAAATTAAATTTAGCCAGAATATATTCTCCTTCCATCATCCGAAATGCAATTTTTAGGATAACTGTTAGCGATCTAAATATCTGCAACAGAAGTTATATCGTCACTTTTCTGGAATTCATGCAAAATGCATTATTAAGAAAACTAGAAGACATCACATCAATGATCCAGATCAGCTCTCTAGATCGACAATCTCCACGTTTTGACCAAAAATTAGAAATAGACTCTTAACTGTGATGGTGTGATCCCCTACTCATCTCCAGAAGAAACAGAAAACTACAATGATGGTAATTTTGGTAAAATAAATAAGTAAATAACCTTCTTATTTTGTTCCCTCTCTCATATTACCTTGGGGATAATCAAAAGTGGTAAGGAACTTTCATTCGCCAAGTTGTTAACAGCTTTAGGGCAAAGAGAAATCAGGGGAAGATATGGGATGGAGGGATGGGGTGGGTAGCAGGGTAGGACCTGAAGGGAAACACACCAAGACCTGTGTGCATGTTTGTTTCACTTTGAATCTCATCATGATGTATAACTACAATGCACCAACAAAAGTATTTTTAAAAGGGATTTTAAATTTGTTTGCTATGGGGAATGAGACACCCCTCCTCCACATGTTGAGTTTTGTGTCTCAGTCTTTGTGAGGTGAAATGAAAGAAAAGCTGCCTTTTGTTTACTTCCAGAATGGGAGAGCTTGGTATTTTCTCCTATAGCAACATCAAGATAGAGACTTCACTTGACTTTTTGTTTTACTGACAAGAAACAGTGATAACAATAGTAAAAGTCAGCTAGTATATGACAAGAGTCAGTAAACATTTTCTGTTAAGGTTCAAATAGTAAATCTCTTAGGTATGGAGCCACGCAGTCTGTGTTGAAACTACTCAGCTCTGCCACTGTAGTGAGAAAGGAGACATAAACAACACAGCATCATGTGGGTGTGGGTATTGCTGTGTGCCAATAAAACTTTATCAAAAACAGGAGGTGGGCTGGATTTGGACTGTAGCTTTTAAGTTTACCGTTCCTTGATCTAGGTCAAAAGGCAAAATATTAAGAAAGATCTGCCTACACTAATCTTAAATTTCCAGATTATTGTTTCTTTACAAAGCAGTTATTATAATGTTTTCAGTGATTTAAAAGACTTTAAGGACATTGCACACACACACACATACACACACACACACACAATTCCTTTAGCATGTATATACATATATCTACATATATATAATAATAGCACATATATATATATCTTCCCTTTATAAAATAAAAGGTTAAGGATGATTTTAAAACCACTATTTTTTCTTTTTCTTCTCTTTTTGAAAGTTATGCTATTACTCTTTTTTAAATATTCAGTTTTCCCCAGAAGAAAAATTGTACATCTGATTGCTATGGATTATTAGAAAAGAAATCAAATGCCCTATGACTAAAGAATAACACTCTAAAACAAATCTAATTAGGGGGCTGCCTGTGATTCAGAAAGATAATGTTGGCATTCACTGGCCCTCATCCCAGTGAGTCCAAAAATATGTCAGTCAAAAACCTATATGTTCATATAATGTTTTAAAATTCAAACTCAATTTCCAGTTAGCAGATGTCTCACTTTGAAGCTTCAAAGAGAACAATAAAAAAAAAGAGAGAGAGAGAGAGCTGCCAACTTCATAGATTCATGGAGTAGAGGGGGCTTGGAGATCACTAGTCCCCTCACCAGCCACACTTCCATTGACCGTGCCACAGGCCACACTCTGTCCACACACTTCCAGTGATGGGGTCTCTCTTTGTCTTAGCCAATTTGGCCAGCCCACCTTTAAAGATGTTATTGCTATGTGGAAGCAACATTTGCCTTCTTTAGATTTTTTCTGCCCTCTGAAACCTTACTTATCTAATCACTGTCCCCCACTCAACAATTCTTCAGATATGTGCTACTTATCTTTCCTGATTCTCTCTCAAGGTCCCTCATGGCTAATTCTTTCCAAAGTTCCCATATATAGCATTGTTGAAAAGAGGGGTCTCCAAATCAGATGTGGCCAGGGGGTGGGATGCCCAATGTAGATAGGTGTGTTGGGTAGAACTGAAATTGAACCAGAGAGGGAACATTCCAGAAAAGAGGCAGATGCCACCCAGCATTCACCGGGTGTCCTGTGTGTTGAATATGTGGGTCAGGGCTGGAAGTGATTTTTTTCAAAGTCTTCAAAAATCTTAAGCTCTATATCTCTATTTGAAATATCTCAAATTTTAAATGTTGGCAACAAATTCAAAAAAATGTTTAAACACTCTGTAAGCCAAACAAAACACATCTGTGGGCCAGATTTGGATTATGGGAGGCTAATTTGTGGCCTTGAGTTGAGAGTCATCTTACCACCCTGGTTGCCATGTTTTGTACACATCCCAATTCAATCAGTTGTAACTTGAGGCGTATTAACCATCGAAAAGAAAGAGAATTCCTTAATCAAAAGGAAAACAGAGGAACTTCAACTCAGATGAGCTCCAGTGATCAACTTTACTGCCTAATCAAAATTTAGGTCACAAGAAACATAAAGTTAAGCTTTAACTTTTTAACCATTGTGAACTTGAAAAGTAGAGACATGTGTTAACAGTTGATGTGATAGGTTGACAAGAAAACATATTGCTCTTGCCTAGAAGAAGGCTCCTAAAAATGGGAATAAAGCACTAAAGGAATATAATGTAAAACCATTATGAGACCATATGTTTGTGATATAACATGAGGCATTTTCTTGCCAGGATATCACATAACCATGGCAAACTGCCACTAACTTCACTCTTTCTCCCATAAAAGAGAGACGGAGAGAGAATGAGAGAGAGGGAGAGAGATTCAACAGACATTCTTGGGATAAATTACATTAAAGTTTTATTATAAGCATTTAATTTATAAAATATATTCTTGGCAGCGCCACTCACCAGAATAAATAATTATATAACTGGGCTGATTCCTAAGTCTGCCCTTTCTGTGACACATTGTTTTATGGATGTTAGAAAGACATATCTGGAATACATTTCTGTGACTGTGTTACTTGCCCTCTATAGTATGTTCCGATTTTCAAGCCAGTTTGCCCTTTCCCCCTTATTTCCTCAAGAATCTGTTAGGAACTTAATTAAAGGAATGGAAAGAACACTAAGCCACAGCTGGACAGCTCCCTGGTGTTCAGGTTAATCCACCAGCCCTTATCTAATTGCTGACCTCTTCCTCAGTGAAAGTGGTCTTGGGGGGTGCTCTACAAATTCACCACCCACCAGAAAAATTTCCTTGTCCAAGCTGGCAGCTCATGGGTGGGGTGGGGGAGGGGAACAACATAGTTTTGTAAAATATTCTGGATGCTATAATTCATTAGTTTCCAAATTGTCTCTTGTTTGTAGTAGTCATCTTTAAAAAAAAAAGTGTTACCTGGGAAGAGAGATGTTGAGTACTTTAGGACATCTTATTAAATTAAAAATTTGGACATATCGTCTATATTCATATTAAGAAGCTATTTCTAATAAAATATTGAAGTTTTAGAGACAAGCTGATTTTAAAATTTAGGCTATTTTGTTATTGCTGCAATTTTTCTTTGTGATTATATTACAAAAGGAACGCTATTTCCCTTTAACTAGTAGAGATTAAGAGATTAGTCGTGCGAGGATTTAAGTTACCTACTTCTTTAGCGATATGGAAACTAAAGCAAGTCCATGTCGTTACAATATACAGCTCATCGACTGGTGAAACCTAGAATTAACAGCACTCAATCTGATACTTAAAAGAAAAATACTCGTCTCTTTTCTTTATGTTTATACTCAATGATATTTAAATTAAGGAAAACAAACAAAATCCAGAAAGTTTAAAAAGCTAGACAATTGCCTTCATTTTCACTTTACTGTTACTATAAACCTAGTCACCCCATAGAATGACCCTTAGGATGAGAAACATCTTAAGGATGTTTCTCAAATACATATTATAAAATACAGTCCTTAAAAGTTTAGATTTTACATCCCAATATGGATTTAAATGACTATGAAATGTAGAATGGATATTTCTTACAAATGTTGATCTCTAAAGAAATTGCATTAAATTGTACTGTATAACTTCTGTCTCTTTGAATACCGCATTCCAGTGTTCTTAATCTCCGACTCTGAAATTCTTCTCATGCTGCTTATGAAATTTACTATCCTGAATGAAAGTGTTTTGAAAACCTTATAAACTATAGGCCATCTTAATGTACAATTTACATGTATTAGTAGCAGCTTGCCCTCATACTTCTCCAAGTTTTGGATGAATATTATACTAAAGTGCCTAATATAGGATAAGCAGTGATATTTCCTATCTCATATGCTATTGTTGAGAAGAAATGATTTGTAAACATTAGCAGAATTTCTGATCCAGACAACAATGTGGAAGATTTGTGAAAGATTTCCAAGCTGATGTCTCCAGAGTTTATGGATAAAAAGTTATACTATATGTAAATAATATAGATAAATAATATATGTATACATATAATATTTACAAATTATACATATTACTAATTTGTAACTTTTGCTTGGTGAGAGACTCTGTCAGAAGTATAAAAATACAAGCTATAGACTGGGAGAAATACTTGCAAATCATATAACTGACCAAGGACTTATATCTAGACTACACAAAGCACTCTCAAAGCTCAACAGTCAAACACTCAAACAATTCAATTAGAAAATGAAAAAAGACATAAAGAGATATTTCACACACACAAAAATATATACATTCACACATACATACATACATATGGCATGGCAACAATGATTTGAAAAGATGTCACTATTAGGAAAATGTAAATTAAGTCCATAATGAGATATCACATATCTATTTGAACAGCTAGAATAAAAAAATGTAATACCAAATACTGCTGATGAGACTGAAAAATGGCATCTCTCATACGTGTTGATGGGTATGTCAGATCATATAGCCACTCTCAGAAATGGTTTGGCTATTTCTTACAGAAGTAAATAAATAACATACAATCCAGCAATGGCTTTTCTGGACATTTATGTTAGAAAAATAAAAACATGTCCACAAAATCCTGTACACAAATGTTCACAGTTGCTTTATATGTAATAGCTCCAAGCTGTAAATGATCAAAATATCCTTGATAGGTGAGTGGTTAAACAAACTGTGGAACATCCATAACATGGAATACTACACAGCAATAAAATTAATGGACTGTTGATACATGCAATGGTTCATTATATTCAATGAATAGATCCTAAAAGGCCCAATACTGCATGATTCTGTTTACATTACATTTTAAAGATGAAAATACAGAGATAGCATCATATTACTGGTTGCTAGGGGTTAGAGATGGTGGATGAGTGGAGAGTGGATATGATTGTGAAGGGGTAGTATGATGAAAATCTTTGTGATGATGATATAGTTCTGTATCTTGATTGTCATGATGGTCGCACAATCTATATATGTGATACAGTGACAAGGAATTATGCACACACATACTAATGTCCATTTCCTGGGTTTAGTATTATACCATAGTTATTAAGATGTACCTATTTGGGGAAACTGAGTGAAAGGCACCTGGATCTCTCTGTGCTTTTGCCTCTACCAGTGATTCTAAAAATATTTTTAAATGTCTTGGAGAGCTTGCACAATTCAAAGCCCATGCATTAATTACTTTTATCAGAGTGAAAAACTATTGCTTTAATAAATTTACCCATTAAATACATGGCATAAGCCTGTTTTTTATTAAATAGACTTGAATTTCAGTTCATTTATTTACTAACCATGGGTCTTAGAAAAGTTTCCATTGTCTCCAAATCTCAGTTTTCTTTCCTGTTAAACATAATCATGGATATTAATAGTAGCTACTCTCTAGTATTTTTGCAAAGACTAGAAGGAGACAATTTGTGTATTGCTCTTAATACAGTATCCAACACCTAATATAATCCAATAAATGATAGTTGTTATTTTTTCCTTTATACTTTCATAGAGCTCTGTACTGTTGGTTTATCTTACTACTACATTTAAATTGATAAATGATTATAATTTAACTGTCCAACTGGATGGGTAACTTCATGATCTCAAGGACTGAGTTATAATTTAGATGGCATTAACAACTAGAAAATTGTTACATAAAGGTAAATTGTCAATGCATATTTATAAAATGTGTAATCCACATTGCGCAATTCAATGGTAACCTTTTAGTGTCCTCTGGAAACTACTTCTCAGTAGTATTTTACATGGTCAACCACTTCCCTATTTTAAATCTTTTTTCTTTTCCTTTCTCATTGCATCTTTGGGGGGTTCTCTTTTATCTTTTTGGCTAATTCTGCTTGCTCTCCTTTGCTCCCCACCATCAATATTTTAATATTAGAACTCTTCTTTGCTCTACCCTCAACATTTTTGTCTATTTTTAACTCTTATGCTCTCTTCCTAAATGACCCGATCAATTGTGAAAGTTCCAGTTACTATCTCTATGGTGGTAACATCCACATTTGTATTTCCAGTTCACACTTTGCTTCAGAACTCTAGATCAACCAAATTTCCACTAGGATATATTAATGTCACCTTGAAAGCAGTATGTCTTAAACAGAATATGTATCATTCCGGCTTCTAGCAGGAAACAGAAGGAATTTTTGTAATATGTTTTTATTGGTGCATTGTAGTCTCACATCATAATGAGTATCAGTTTGGTGTTAACATACATGCACACAGCTTTAATGGAAGATCTATTTGCAAAATTGTGGACAAGGTGAAGAAAAAGCAAGGAGGGTCGATGTATTGCTCTAGGCCAAAAAACAGCAGGAAACTATCAGTACTTGTGGGTATGAAGGGCAAGGGAAGGAACTGATCATAAGGAGAGAGAGAGAGATTGAGATTGGGAGAGGGCTGTCAGATAGATACTGGGACAAAGCCAACCCAAGATACCCCTGCAGGAAGAGATCCACTGGAATAGTGGAATAAAATTCCAATTCTCACTTTCTTCTCTTCCTTTGATCACTTTTTTCTGCTACATTCTCTGAACTGAACTGGAAGTGAGAGGGCAAAGGAGCCTATTAGTGTAAGACATATGGTTATTCTCCTGGGGCAGAGAGTAAGGTGGTGAAAGGAGATTAACTCTAAAAGAGTGAAAGGAAGCTATTTGGTACAGAAAGCATGAATCATGAACCAGCTCCATCTCCATTAATTCCTAGCTCAGCAAATGTCACCACCATCCACACAAATCCTGAAGCCAAAACCTTAAGAGTCATCTTTGATTTCTTTCTTTCTGCTCCTATGTCTACAAGTACTGTTAATACAACCCAAACACCTTGCAAATTTGACCAACTGTCTCCATTCCTACCACCACTACTCTGGATTGAGCTCTAGTGATGTCTCTCCTGGACTCCTGGAACAGAGTCCTACAGGCTCCGCATCTACTCCTGCCTTTGTCTATTCCATTCTCCACATATGGTCAGTAATTGTGGCAGGAAGAGTAGCAATCCTCAAAGAAGTCCATGTTCTAATCTCTGGAACTTTAGAACATGTTACGTTACATGGCAAAGGGGACTTTGTAGACAAAATCAAATTAAGAACCTTGATATGAGAAATATTGCTGCATTATCTGGGTGGGCTCAATCTAATCACAAGTTCTTAAACCTGGATAACCTCCTGGTTGTAGTCAGAAGGCTATGTGAGTAGAAAAAAACAGTCATAAAGATGCACTATAATTGGCTTTGAGGATGGAGGAAGGTGATCATGAGCCAAGGAATGCTGGCCACCACTGGAGCTGAAAAAGGCAAGGAAATAGCATCTCACCTAGAATGACCAGAAAGGAACATGGCCCTGACACCACTGGGATTTCATTCCACTGTGAGCTATGTCAGACTTCTGACGCAAAAACATGTAAAAAGTAAATTGGTACTGCTTTGAACCACTACTTGTGGTAATGTGTTACAGCCGCAATAGCAAACCAATACAGTGATGTTGCAACATCTCTAGTTTCATCGTATCTCTCCATTACTCTAAAACCTTCAAATGCTTGTCACTGAACTGATAAAATAAAATAAAAATCCTTAACCTAATCTCATACCTCACCCTTTCTTCGCATTGCAGACATTCCCCTCTGCAATCAACATGCCTTAGTCATGCAAAACTCCTCTATAGTCTTACACCAAGTCTAGTTTTGTTTCACATGAGGGTCCTTATACTCACAGCAACTTTTCACCAAAACACTCTACCCACTATCACACTCTTTCAATGAATGTATCAGCTTTTTAAATTTCCATGTAACAAATGACCACACATTTAGCAGGGTAGATAGAAAACATACATTTATTACTCTCAGTTTCAGGACAGGACTCACAGGCCAGGACTCCAGGTGTTGTCTAGGTGGATTCTTTTCTTGGGGATCTCACCATGCTACAGTCAAGTTTTCAGGAGAGTTTGTTTTAATCTGGACAATAAAGTAGGCGTGGTGAAGCACCCCTGTAATCCCAGTACTTGGGAGCCTGAGATAGGAGGATCACAGGTTCGAGGACAGCCTCAGCAAGTAGTGAGGCTCTCATCAACCTACTGAGACCTTGTTTCAAAATAAAAATAAAAAATAGGTCTAGGGGTATAGCTCAGAGGTAGAATGCCTCTGGATTCAATCCCCAGTTTAAAAAAAAAACAAATTAATCTGGACAATAGAGAAGAATCTCTTTCCAAACTCAGAGGCACAGTTCAGCTCTTGGCAGTTGTATATAACTGAGCTTCCTTTTTTTCTTGCTAGTTGATGGCCGAGACATGCTCTCAACTACTAGAGACCATCTTTGGGTCCTTGCCACATGGTCCTGTCACAGGTCTTCTCACAACGAGCAGTTTATTCTTTTCAAGGCTGGGGAATCTTCAGTCTACCAAGATGGAATCTTGCATAATGTAGCAAGATTGCAGCAGTGACTACCCCATCATGTTTGCCACATAACACACCTAATCAACGGAGGGGCTCTTTCACCATACCCAGGAGTCTTGACCATACTCAAATGGGGAAGAGGGTGATATACGGTGTGCACACAGAACAACTTGGAGGGATCATTCTAGAATGTTACCTACCATGTAGGCTAATAACTACACCTCCAAATCTCAACTTACACATAACTTTTTCAGAGAAGATTCTCACAGTGTGCCTGTCTCCAACATGTTAAGTTTCACATTGTCAAATCAATCTCACACAAATTGAAGATTTAACCCAGGATGGAGATTTACTGATAATTTCTAGAGTTTAATCAATCAAAAGATATAGACAAATCATAGATCAGAGGTGTCTCAGGTGCCTGCCTGCCTGCTTGCATCAGACCTGCGCCCTTGAACCCAGAATATTAGATGCACTCTAGATGTGAGATTTATATTTAAATTATAAAATGTCTCCAGTTTATACCCCCAGAAAGATATACATTTACTAGGGATTCATGACTTATAAACCCATAGAATGTAGGTTTGTTTACCATAAGCAATCCTAAACCAGAGACATCCTTCTAAGAAGAATCCTTAGATTATAACCCTACTAAAAACAAATGCCATTAGTCTATTTGTTGGAGGTCAAGTTACTATGTTAAAAGGAGATTAAACAATTAAAAGTATCATCTACCTTAACTTTTCTCCTCAGAATTGCCTTCTGCTAATTGTAAGAGAAACAAATAATGAGTATTCTAAAGCTGCCATCACAAAGTACTACAGACTGGACAGAGTACGACAACAGAAATCAATTCTCTCAGAGTTCTGAAAGAATGAAGTCCAAAATCCAGGTGTGAGTGAGGCCCCACTCCCTCTTCAGGTTCTAGGTAGAGGAGAATCTACCTTTTTCCTCTTCTGTTTGCTGGTGGCTGCAGCATTCCTTGACTCCTGGCCACATCTCAGCAATCTCTGCCTTCATGGTTGCATTTCCTCTTCCTCTTTTCTGTATCTTCTCTCTTTTGTTTGTCTCAAATCTCCTTTTTTTTCTTATAAGGACTCTTTCCATTTGATTTAGAGCTTACCCAATAATCCAGAATCATCTCCCTGTCTCAAGGTTCTTAACGTAATTACACTGAAAAGATCCCTTTTCCAAATTAGGACACATTCACAGGTTCTACAAATTGGGATGTGAAGTTATCTTTTGGGGAACCACCATCAAATGTAGTACATACAGGCCAACTGCTTAAATGCCTTTATCTCCATGATTCTTCTCATTATATGCTCTACAGCACCCTGTACTTCTCCTGATTAATCACAATTGTGATTGCTTGTTCAATATCTGTCTTGCTCCATTAGAGCACAACCTCCCTGTAGATACGAACTACGTCGAACTTGATCACAACTGTATTCCTATCACTCAACATAGTGATTTGCATATATTAGGCACCTAATAAGTGAATTTTTCCCCAAACTGAACCATAGTTTTCTTACTTTTTGGAGTAGAAATAACCTAAATCACTGGTAATGAAAGTTCTTTCCACTAATTGTGAACTTGTCATTTTTCAGGATGTCTCATTAAAAAGTTATTCATATTCTGCATTTAAATGAAGCTATTCCTCTTCTAATGCATTGCTTTACTTTAAGAATGCTAGACAAATCTGACTATGTAAGTGGAGGGTTGATAGATAGATGTACAATCCTTCATTTAATTCGTGCCATGTAAATGTGGGACAAGACACCAGATATACTTTAACAGCTCAGGTCTGTTAGGCTGTTAAGATTTCTTTTTACAATAAGAATATTTAATATTTTCAATTCTGAACTCTGTCTTTGCTCATACTGTGCCTTGTACAATGCAGAATACAGAAGTGGTACTCAGCAAATAACAAACAACCACAATGATGACTGTAATGCATACTGTAATATTGTTACTAGAAATATAATTATATGAACAGACAATTGACAGAAGAGAAGGGACCTCAGAGACCTTGTGTTGTCAATCTGGCCTCTCTCTTAATCAGGGACAATAATAATAAAAATACCCCCCCATCTGCAGTCAGCTTGTCAACATGGCAATATTTATAGAATGCTGTATGTAACAATGGCATCTCCATGCAGATGGATTAAGATTGAGGAGCAGCTGCAGATGGCTGTTCATTAACTGAAAGAAGAAAATGAATCTGAACAAAGGCACTTATGGAACCCCTAATTTATTAGTGCTGTAATAGGGAAGAAGAGCTCTCTGGAATGGTAACTGAGTGAAACCAGTTACAAAGATAATTGTGAAAACAAGACACAGATTCAGTACAACATACAGGGACATTTTATTGCCTGTACGTTATATAGAATTACAAGGTCAACAGATATCAGGCTCAACATCTAATCCTTCATATTTATTAATTACATTAAACAAAGAACTTGCCATCAATCTACAGACCAAAGCTAGATTAACATTCTGCCACAGAAGCCTGCTCAATTCAACCACAGAGAGGTTAAGATTTCTTTTACTTCTCTGTTGTATTTAATATAGTACACACACACACACACACACACACACACACACACACACACACTTTGCCCCAAATACTTCTGACTGTGGTCCTCAGGACGACTTCTGACTCATTCCAAGATTAGATGAAGTAAAATATGTTAAATGCCCACCAAAATGCCTGACACGAAGAAGGTACCCCACAGCTGTTGTTTTTCTCCTTCCATACCACAACTGCTACATGACCAAAAGAATTACTGACTACATCACATCTCTGGTTTCTGCCTCTCTAAAAGTCTAGAAGGATCTAAAATATGCCATTTGTAGAGCTCCAAGTCAGGGATTTCCAAAGTGAAAGATGCTCGGTCAACACCAAACAAAATATTTTGACCAGCATGTGCTTCCATACAGTAGAGCACTACTTAACAATAAAAACATGCTACTGATATAACATATAACAACATGGATGAATCTTAAAATCATCATGCTGAGTGCAAGAAGGCAGACACAAAGAGTACATAACTGTATGGTGCTGTATATGAAATCCAAGAAGAGATAAGTTTAATCTATAGTGATGGAGGATAAATCAGTGGTTGCCTAGGGTGAGGGTGGGGAAACTCCTAGTGAAGGGTGTGAGAGAATGGTCCATGGCCTTGCCCTTGTGTATGGTGGTAACTCATAACTCATTGAGCTTTTCTCTTAAGGTAGGTTTATTTACTGCACATAAATTATAACTCAATAAGTTGGTTTCAAAAGCTCCTTTGTTCTAATGTTTGAGAAATATTACGTACTATATTCTCTTCTCAGAAATTCATAACTAATCAAATAAATCTCAATCCATTAAACAACTGAAACATACTTTTAATGATTTTTAAAAGAAATCCTATGGTGTAGAATATTGATTAACTGTTGATTTACACATTCCCTGAATAGATGTTACTTCTAATCCTTTTTTTTTGTAAAATGAAATCCTTTTCACATAATTGAATTATTAATTTATTAGCTGTGTGAGCATGGGTGAGTCATTTAAAATCTTTGCTTCCCAAGTTTCTCACCTGAAAAATGGCAAATTAGCTCCTATCTCATAGCTGTAGGATGAAAGGAGCTAATGTTTGTAATGCACTTAGAACAGTGTCTGGGCCAAAGCGAGGGTTCTACCAGAGCTAGATACTCTTGTAACACACTTTAGAAAATGGAGAGCCTTCTTTTTCAATCAACCACTCAGACAGATGGAATAAGGATGTGTATTATTGTCTTATACATCCCTGAAAAAGAGGGAAAGGTGAGCTACACTTCTTAAGCATGAAGCTGCTCTGGTGATATGTACCTGAAGGGATACACAGTCATGCTCTAGCAAGGAAGTCAGTTGCTGCCCCAGCTCTGAGGTATGATGATTGGCTGTGCGACCTGCACAGTCATGCCATGTCCCTAACCTCAGCTTCCCTTCATTTAAAAATAAAGTGGATGGTGGGTATGGTGGTACACACCTGTAATCCCAGTACTTGGGAGGCTGAGACGGGAGGATTTCAGGTTCAAAGCCAGTCTCAGCAACTTAGTGAGAACCTGTTTCCAAATAAAAATAAAATAGGACTGAGGGTGTAGTTCAGAGGTAGAATGCCTCTGGGTTCAAGCCTCAGCACCAAAATAAAATAATAAAATAAAATAAGATGGATGATGGGTACAGGAAACAAATATGGACTGCCAGGAGTTGGAATGAGGGAGGTGTAGGGACTGACTGTTCAGTGAGCATGGGGTTCTTTTGAAGGGGGAGGTGATGAAAATATTCTAGGATTAGATGGTAGTGATGGTTGTACAACATTGTGAATGTACTAAAACTGACTATATTATACATCTTAAAATGAATGGTTACAATGTGAATTTTATGTTATGTGAATTTAGCCAGGCATGGTGGCACACACCTGTAATGCCAGTACTCTGGAGGCTGAGACAAGAGGATTACAGGTTTGAGGCCAGCCTCAGCAACTTAGTGAGACCCTTTTCAAAATAAAGAGTAAAAAGTGCTGGAGTGTATTTCAGAGGTAGAACTCCCTGGGTTCAATCCCCAGTACCAAAATAAATAAATAAATAAAATTTATCTCAACAATAGAAAAAAACATGGTTGTACTAGATGATATCTGAGATGCCTTGTAGTTCACTCATTAATTCAATACATTTCTATTAACTTCTACTGTATAACAAGGCAACTAATTCTACCATGAGGACACAGTAGTGAACAGAAAAGACATGATCCCCACTCTGATTTGGGTATGGTTTGAGTGTGACCCCCAAAGGTTCCTGTGCTGGAATCTTGGTCCTCAGTGTGGCTGTGTTGAAAGGTGGTGGGACCTTTAAGAAGTGGGTCCTAGTGGGAAGTGGTTAGACAATTGGGTGGGAGTGGGTTGTCAACCTTGAAAGGGATGAGAGGAGTTCTCCTTGGCCCCTGGCTAGTTCCTGTAGGAGTGAACTGATTTAAGCAGAGCAAGCCTGGCCCTGAATCCCTCGTTTCCTGTTTCATTCTGTGGCTGCTCTCTCCCTCTTGCATGCATACACCATGATGCCATCTGCTGTTGTGATATGCCGTAGTTAGAAGACCCACACCAGAAGCCAAACAGGTGGGTGACCCAATTGCAGTCAGTCTCCAAAACTGGGAGGTAAATAAACCTTATTTTTAAAATAAAGTACCAACCTCCAGTATTTTGTTATAGAACTAGAATGTTGACTAATAAAGTTCCTAACTTTGTGACAAATACATATTAGGAGCTTTCCTTATTATTGAGTACCTTGGTGTGGGTATTATGCTTTGTTCCTTTTGAGTCAGTGGATAGTTTGAGAGGTTGGAAAGCATGTTAAGGGCTTGGTGCTATGGAATGAGTTATTCGTTGATATTATAGACAGAAAAATTAAAGCCCCAAATAGCAGTCACTGTGTACTTGAATGTGTTTAGCTCATTCAATCCTTACCACATTCATGTAATTTGGTGTTATGCACATTGTACTGATAAGCTAAGGTTTAAGGAAGTTAAGTAAGTCTTACTCAGATTATAGATTTTCTAAGTAGTATAGAAGAGTTGAAATACATAAACTCATGGAGTTCATATAATGCTATGTGTAATTGTTGTAAGTCTAAAATTATTTATATAAAATGTAGAATACATGTGACATTAAGATTTACAATGTTTCCTGTGAAGTTTGGCCTCGCTGTGACAGATGCCAGCAAACAGAGCTAACAAGGTGAAGAAAACTAATTAGAGGTCAAAGAGCCAGTGGTGCCTGGAGAAATCCATTTTGTGGTATTTGCATATTCAAGACAGTGGTTAATATTCAAAACCATTGCTTAGGGTGCTTTCATCTGAGAGAGGACAGTGTTATAAAATTTCTTGTGCAGCCCCTAAAAGACTCTATTATAATAAAATATCATGGTCATTGTAGCTCTTTACCACTGGATACTGGGCACACTATTAAAAAGATCCTCACTGGGCATGTTCCCACAGTCATTTTCAGTTTGCACACACACACACACACACACACACACACACACACACACCAAGTAACTACTGAAATGCAACTGGCAAGGAAATTGAAGACAGATTGTATAATAAAAGATACTAAGGAAAGACAAACATGGACCATTTACTTTAGTCAGTAATTCACTGACACAAAGCTATTGGCACATTTAAGTTATATTACCAACTAGAGTATTTGGTGAGCTGAAATATTTGCTCTAATCAGTATTTCAGTTGATGTAAAGATTGGCTTAACCCTTCACAATGCAAGCATTTATTTATTAGCTTGAAAGGAAATATTCTAAGGAAGGAATGATCCCTACTATTTTTTATATTCTTATATCTCCTTTTTTTCCACCCTTAATATCTTGACTACTGCCATTATAATGTGAAAGAAAAGTGGTGATAGAAGCAAATTGTTTTTGATTTTCAAGGAAATGATTTACTTTTTTTTTTTTTTGCTGTACCAGGGATTGAACCCAGGGGCGTTCTACCTCCGCGCTACACCCCCGGCCCTATTTTTTTATATTTTATTTTGAAACCAAGTCTCACGAAGTTGCGGAGGGCCTCACTAAGGAGAGAGAGAGAGAGAGAGGGAGAGATAGGGAGAGAGAGAGAGAGAGAGAGAGAGCTGAGACTGGCCGCGAACCCGGATCCTCCGGTCTCCGCCTCCCAAAGTACTGGGATTACAAGCGTGCGCCACCACGCCCGGCTCAAGGAAATGATTTATATGTTATCAAATAGGACCTCCTTTCTTTAAGCTTTTTGGGAGATATCCATTAGGAAGTTAAGAAGTTTCATTTTAATCCCAGTTTGGCAAAAAAATTTCATGAATGAGTGTTAACTTTAATGGGTTTTTTTGCCTATATCTATTAATATGAGCAGATTGGGTTTTCCCTCTTATTCTATAATTATTGGCCATTTCATCAGTATCCATTCTGACATTGAATGATCCTCGCATTCCTTGTTAATGCTGGACCTCTCCCATCTCTTTAATCTCACCTCTTGTCAGTTCCCCTAATGATCATAATCAATAGCCTGGTCCTAGCTTAACTTGTTTTAGTTCTTTCATTAAATCTACTTTGACATATCATATATGAATCATATATGATGTTTCTTCTACTTGGAATAGTCTTCTGCACTTTTCTCCACCCCAAACACACTAACTTTGTTGAATTACTGTCTACTACCCTTAACACCTTTTTGGAGAAAAGTTTTATTTTGATGAGATATCCATACCCCACTTCCTATAGCACCCATACCCACTACTGGTCCTTCAATGCCACTTATGTTAAATTCTAATCACATGTTTAATTTTACTCCTGTTGAAATATCGTATACACTCCATGGGAGAAAATATTAGGTATTATTTTTCACATAATTTCCCCTATATCCCACCATAGACCTAGAACACTGTAAGAAATCAATAAGTAAAGAAGGAAGGAAGGAAGGAAGGAAGGAGGGAGGGAGGGAGGGAGGGAGGGAGGGAGGAAGGAAGGAAAGAAGGAAGGAAGGAAGGAAGGAAGGAAGGAAGGAAAGAAGGAAGGAAGGAAGGAAGGAAGGAAGGAAGGAAGGAAGGAAGGAAGGAAGGAAGGAAACAAGAAAGGCTACAGTGTGGGATAACAAGAAAATATCTTCAACCTAAATTTCTGAGGTGACTCTGAACATGGTAAAGCTTATATTTCTTTTTATTAGACTCATATTTTTCTGGTTTCATTCTGATTATGATGTAAACAGAGAAAAGCATCAAAAGGAATTCTATTTCTTGAGCCTGTGAGCCATGGTGAGGAAGTAACATTGGCAGAGAGGGGAGGACAAGCACTTCCATGAAACATTTCCTTCCCACTAATGAGAACATAGCTATGTTTATTTGTCTTTTTCTTTTTAATGTCACCCCCTGTGAAGAATTGTCAGACATCAATTCATGTTTCACAGGCTGAAATCTACCATTTTGTAACATAACCCTAGCAGTTGTGAAACACAGACCCTACAACTTACATATTCTGATATTAAGATGCCAACAGCTCTGAGTTCCTCACAGAAAGTCCTCAGGAACAGCAGGACATGAGAACAAAGAAGAGAGAGGGGAACCGCACAATTATTTTTAGGACAATTCTAGTGAGACTAAAATTCAAACAAAGGTGCTAAAAGTAAGCAAAAGATGAACCTGTTTCTTGGCCTTTCCCAGATGTCCTGAGTTGTACTTGAGTGCCAACACCAGGTTCTCAATTGGATTTCCCTTTCTTTTCCACTCCATTCTCCCTGCTCACCCCTTGGTTTATGCTCTCATCAGTTCATGTCTTCAACCCTGCCTTCCAACTCTTCCTGGCCCCATCTGTCTTCTTCCTAGGAATGTCCTGCGCACATTGCCTTCCTCTTCACTTTATCCAGGCCCATGGATTCATCTCTAGCACATGCCTGGAAGTATATCAAATACTCTGATTTGAGCCAATGCAGTGCTTCTGCCTCAGACTTCCTTCTCTTCAGGAAGAGTTGTTGGAGGTGGCCTGGGAGTCATCATGATCTTGCAATCCAGCCTTCTTTCTCATTACATTTGGATCCTGCCTCCTTACACAGGTCTTTAAATGCCAGGTTAATCTCCTGGTTTTTTATTATCCATTTCCCTTCCTCCCACTCTTTGTGTGTGTGTGTGGTACTGAAGATTGAACCCAGAAGCATTGTACCTCTGAGTTACACCCCCAGCCTCTTTTTTTTTTTTTAAATAGGATCTCAGTAAGTTGCTGAGGCTGGTGTCAAACTTGGGATCCTTCTGTCTTATCCTCCCAAGTGCTCAAATTACAAGCATATGCCACCACACTTGGCATCCACTCCTCCCACTCTTACCATTTACCTAGTGACAATATCCTGACTAGATGCTGAATATCTTTGCCTGTTTATCACCTTCTCTGACAATGTTACTTCTTCACCATGCCTCAAAGGCTCAAGAAATAGGATTCCTTTTCATGCTTTTTCTGTGAACATTATAATTGGAATAAACCAGAAAACTGAGGCTATTAAAAAGAAATATAAGCATTACCATGTTCTGAGTCACCTCAAAAATTTAAGTTGAATGTCATCTTGAAAACAGAACTTATACCTTCCTAGTCTTTTCATTCATCTCTGGTCCCAAGTTTTGACCCTCTTGATTTTGTACACACCTTAATTTCTTTCAAAAACCAGGAACAGCATAAGTAGGTAAGCAAATAAACAAAAACAAACAAGGAAATAGAGCTAAAGGTCTCAGCTCCTTTCGTGGGCATGAGGATTCAGAGCAGACCCACTGGCCACTGACTCCAACTCTCCGGGCTCACTGCTTCAGACGTTGGCCTGAACTTGACCTCCCAGCAGCCACCTTGTCTTCTCTGTATATACTGCCCATGTCTACAGCCTCCACACTTGCTTTCTGCCCAAAAGACCTGCTTTCAATGCTTTATTTCCTCCAGAATCCACCAAATTCAGTCGTTTAACATGACTCTCAAACTACCCATGTCCTTCTCTGGCACCTGGGTGTCCCAGCAAACTACAAGTAATGGCAATTCTTTTTCTATTCTGCAGACTAATTAAATGAATAGCTCAGATTTTCCCATTTTAATGCCTTTCTATATTTCTATTAGTTATGTAGTATGTAGGCAAAAGCCTACAATGGGCCAATGAGTAAGTAGTCACTGATTTGACCAAACCAATGTTTGTGGTTTGGGACTCATATGATATTAAAAGCAGGCTCCTAAAGAGTAAAGAGTTTGGGGTTTTTTTTATGGTCATATTGTAGTCTCTTGAAAATATGGGAATATGATGTAATAATAAAATAAAATATCAAATAGCTAGCTACTGTATCTCAGAATATATTATACTATATGTGACTGATGTATATGTACTCATGTACATGCACAAAATATAAATAAACAAATACACTCCCCCAAACATACTCATGTGCACACAGAAGTAGGACTCATGGCCTGATCCCTTCTGCTAGTGCACATTTAGAATCACCATACGTTTTACTTTATGAACTAGAGTAATAATATTCTCTGCCTTACCCTAATCCCTTTTCCCTTCACGTCTTTTTGCTTTTTAGTTTTTGAAATGCAAAGTCAGTATGTTTTTGATTAAAATAAAAAGTCTCTTTCTGCTAATAATCAGAATTAATTTCAGACAAGGCTATGACAGAGTGCCTTTGGAAATATGCTCAGAGATCCCATGAGTGTCTGGTAACATTTAAACTGCCGCTATAGATCATATTATATATTTATCAAATAGTGTATCTGTTTATATCAAGCTTCACAATGGCCATCTTATGCATTAGGCAGACGTGTGGATTGTTCATGACACTGGCATGTCTTATGTCTCTGGAGTAGTTTGCTATACACGCATGGCATTCACACAATGTTAAGAAATTGTAGATGCATTTTTTGAACAAGGAACATGTTTTGGAATGGCAGTCTGGCTCAACTCCATGATTTAAAAATGAATGATAAAGCTTTTTCAAGGAACCTTCGTTTAAAAAAAAATCTAAAATACTGATTTACAAATTTCCTTGGACTTGTCTTAAGTGACTGGAAGTTTAGTAGCCCCTGGTAACTTACTTCAATAATCTAGGAGATCCTCGCTATTCTATTTACCCTTTTTCCAAACCAATAATCTGGGGAGATGTTTATAATAACTGTTTTCCTTAATTCCCTGCTGAACTGATAAAGGTGATTTTCTGAAATCATGAAGACAGAGGCATTCCAAGTAACCACTGATGATAACAACAGCTGGACAGACTTCAGATATCTAAAATAGGAGGGCATTAACTGGTTGAGTCCCACCTCCACAGAAAGAACCTGATGTCAGCAGTGCCTGGAAATGCAACCTAACCCGAGTGAGTGAAAACACCCCATGGGGTTATATAACTCACTGGAGTCATTTTCCGGCTCTGCATGTAAATTGTATAAAACTCCCAACAATATAATCCTTGGGATATGGGGATGATTGGCAGGCCACAAAGCTTTTTCTTTAGACTCAAACAGTTCTTTGATACAAACAATATTTTTCATTTCAAAGGTAATTGTTGGTAGCCAATAGGCACTGATAGTCCCATGTGGGTAGCACAATAAGTACATTGCCTTTCAAAAAACAGCATTTCTTTTCATGTGATAGAGACCATTTTTGCAATTGAAAACCCATTCAGAAAGCCTACTGATAGACAGGCCCTTTAAAATTCCAAGATGTAAATGTATTGAAGTGTACTATCAGACAGGCTTTTGCACAAAAGCTCCTTGGAAAATAATTTAATATATATCTTCAGCCATCATTGTACTTACTTTTTTTGGCAATAATTCCTTTTTCCTTATTTTCCAATATGCTTAGAAGAAAACCTCAGCTGTGTCTCCATTGAAACAAAGACAAGCCACAGCCCCAAATTCAGTTTTTATCATGGTCTCAATTGCTGTTTCCCACTGTCCCATTTTTATTTCTTGCCAGAAATTTGTAAATAATCTACAGGAAACTGAGACAATAAATGACTGCCTGGCCTACCGTTGGGCAAACATGCCTGAGAAAGTAGATTTTTCAAGTAAATCTTGCAAATCATCTTTTTTGATCTTCCAGGCTGAATTTATTTTACATCAAATAGAATTTTTTTCTTTTCATTTTATTTCTACTAATACTTCCCTGGGAGAGAGCAAGACAGTAAGAATGATCTTTAGATGGTGGAATGTTTGTACTTATTGACAGAGCAAAGAAAACATATAATAACAGAGCATAACAAAATGAACCATTAAAAACATAAATTTAAGAATAAAGGATTCTGTATTACCATTCATCAAGAGATTAACTATAATCCTATTAAGAAATCAAAGTGCAGTTGTAAAAGAATTCCGCACACAAAACTCTTCGTGATCAGTTGTCTGAAAGAAAATCAATTGTTACATTGCATCAAGAACACCCTTTAATGAATCTCTACAAAATTATTGACAGCTACGCAATTAAAATAATAAAAGTTCAATGACAATCATAAGCCGTTATTTAATCAATTCTTATAAAATTAAAAATTAAAAGCTTATTTATTTAAGTCTTGGTACCTAGGAAAAATTAGGACACAAGGAAAAACTGGTGTGGGAAATCAAGAGACCAAATTCAGTTTGGCTCTGCAGCAAGTAGTTGCTGAATCTGTTTCCTTTTTAATTTCGGTAAAAATGAAAGTACTATATCAGCAGAGCTGCCAGAAAGACTGAAGGTATCATTTTCCTAAAACCATCTATAGCTATTGATAAACATACTTCCATGTGCTAAAATTAAAAATCCATATTTTGGAAGGCTCTATGCTGTCTAATATAAAGGTAGAGACTTCAAATGTTGTTTTCTAATAGGTGTCTTGAGGCTCTTTCACTTTTGGCCCCGACACCCTGGAGACATGGTCTGATCATGGTGAGCCACCTTTGCAGGTGGTCGGAGCGGTGGTCCAGGGAGGGGCTGTCGTCTAGCAGAGCTGGGCGACATGCTGACTCTCAATATGGCCATTTCCCCTTCCATCTCTCACTGCCCCCTAAAACTGTGCTGAGGGTCAGACCCAGAAGGCTTATTTCAGAAACACACACACACACACACACACACACATTAACTGGAGTTGGATTCTTTTTGTATTTTCTCTGGGGCAATCTAGAAACTACAGTGAATTTAAAAGACTTTACACTAAAAAACAAATTATTTTAAAATTATAATTACTAACTTAGGATAATAATTATTACATTAGTCAATTAAAATAACAGTGGGGGTAAAATAGCCCCACTTTAGAAACCCTTTACCCCCATTTACACAAGGTTGGAGTGAAGTGTGGGTATGATAGAAGGGTCTCACATCATATGGTTTGCTCTTTTTCCATATCAGGCCTTTCAAACCAAATTGATATTAGACACTTTTCTGTAATTTCTTTTTACTTTTTCCAGAGCTGAAGCATAATTTGTGGCTACTTCTACATATAAACAAGGTAGATTTTCCCTCTGTGTGAGGAATATCGATTGGTTTTGCAACTGAAATCTGCCAACAACCTGAATGAGACTCCAGGAACACAAATATTAATTATACTGTTTTTCTCCACATTATTATTAAGTATATGGGACTCCATTATTCCCAGGAATAATACAATAGCTACCCTAAGAGCTTGATCAAATTGAAACATCACTTTTACCAAAGATCTGGACAGTAAAGAAGCACCTCCTATGAGCCAGGCTCTCTGCTGGGTCCTGTGGGTGGTGATGGAGTTGGGGAGCGGGTACAGAAGCCAGTCAGCATCTCACAGAGCCTGGCATAGTGAGATGTCAATAAATAAGAATTTCTTGTAATCTCACTGCTCTTCCTAGGCTAGAAAAGTCCGAAAGGGCTTGCTGAGAGATTAGTCATTTCTCTTAGATGCTTCTGAAAATGATCTTGGTTTTAAAAAGTCACTTGTACCACTAATGAAGTCAGCCTTGCACCTAGGGAAGTACCACCCCCATTTCGGGACCACTGGACTAGACCCTTTCCACTCTTTGATCACATGTATCCGAAGGCATGTTGCTTGGGGATGGGGCAGAATTGCAGCACAGCAGCACAGGGAACTTTAGGATGCCGTGTGCCCAGAGCAGGCAAGCTGGCCTCCTCCTACGGCCTCCAGTGGCCCTGTATGCCCCACCTTCCTTTTACAAAAATTATTTTCAATCCTCAGTTGGTTCAATCTGAGATTGTGGAACCCTCAAGTACAGAGGGCTGACTGTACTTCTCTTTCAAATGGTTTTTCATCAAAACCTGACAAAAAGCAAAGTGTCTATATCTTTATCTATTTTTTATTTATTGTGGTGCTGGGGATTGAACCCAGGGGCATTCTACCGCTGAACTACACCTCCAGCCCTATTTTATTTTTTAGTTGGACACAGGGTCTACAAATAATGGTTAGTTATCATTAGAATGTTTATTTATTCACTTAATAATTTTTTGAGAACTTAGTATTTATCTAACACTCTGGTAGGTACTTGAAAAAAAATCAACTTTATTGTCTATACTGTACCTAATTAGCCGTATTTCGGCAGCTCCCTATTGTGGAATTTTTTTAAACATTCAACCTTGCATCCTGAGAAACAATTTCCTTCCCTTAAAGGCTCACATTTTTCACTTTATATGATATTTAATTAATTTCATAGTTACGGGGCAGGAATGTAGCAAGGTGTTCCCAGCCCCCCTCTCCCACGCTGTGCCTGTACACACCCAGGCCCCTGCTCCCGCTGCAAGCTGCACACAGTTTGGGTCTCCACAGTAGACTCTCACTGGGCTCCTCAAGGTGTTCCCAGAAGCCCTCTCCACACTGTGTCCGTACACACCTACACCCCCAGCAAGATTTTATTTCTTATTTGGAAACAGAGTCTCACTAGGTTTCTGAGAGCCTTGCTAAGTTGCCCAGGCTGACTTCGAACCTGTGATCCTCCTGTCTCAGCCTCCCAAATACTGGGATTACAAAGAGATACTTGCAGTATAAATGACTTTGGGGAAGCCAGGAGTAGTGGCACATGCTTGTAATCCCAGTACTTGGGAGGATGAGACAGGAGGATTGCAGGTTCGCGGCCAGCCTCAGCTATTAGTGAGGCCCTCTGCAACTTAGTGAGACCCTGTTTCAAAATAAAGAATAGAAAATAGGGCTGAGGGTATAGCCCAGAGGTAAAATGCCCCTGGGTTAAATCCCCAGTACTGCAAAAAAAAAATGACTGGGGGCTTTCATGTATTCAATAACATTTACTGAATTTCTGTCCTCTAGCAGACAATGTTCTAAAGTGGAAAGTTTTCAGCTAATCTAGTCTTAGCTCCATCTGTTGTCCCTGAATTATCCTAGTCATCAAATAGCCTTCTAGAAACTTTGGCCAAACTGAAGAATGCTTGTTAATAACAGTGTAATAATACCTTATATGTGTACTCCACTATGCATTCTATAATCTAATTTGCACACTGTTCTCTTGGTTATTAAAAAAATTTGTTGTAAAAGTGGTGGTACACTTGCTATGATTTTAGACCTTCTGAGCTGAGGAATGGGTGGAGTTTGTCACCCAAAGATGGAAAATGTCTGGGATTTTGCCACCTCAGGCAAACCATCTGATTCAGCAGTGTAGTCATGTTCATAGGATAGAATACACACATTCAGCTATAGCTCAGAGTGTGAGTTCCAATACCCATGGGTCAACATATCTTAAATGAGTGATGTGGAACTCAGTGTTGGAGAGACATGAAGGAGGGTTGAGGATGTGCCAAGTCCTGAGTGTACTGATTCCTGTCACACAGGAACTCAAGCCCAATAGCAGTCTCTGTAAAATTTTTAAGAAACATATGAAATCAATATATAAATATTTAAAATATCCCAATTTTAAAAAAAAATAATGATTCCTTAAAATATTTTGAGAACCCTGTAAGAAACCTTGGTGTTATGACTTGATAATTGTGCTACTGGGAGTCTCACATTATCAAGAAGTTCATTATAAAAAGCACTGCTTCAGTGGCATGTGGAGGTTAAATGGTAGAGTTCCAGCTTCTCCATCACAAAGTCTTTACCCTGTAATGGTGCCTTTCATAATTGTAAGTGTGCTGCTGTAATGCATAAACATTGTGGAGTGTTACTTCGATACAGATGTCTGCTCAGAGCAACATCTTCTATGGCCACATGCGCTATCACCAGTACAACTTCTTAACCTTTCTACCACTTCCTTCATCACTGTTAACATAATCAAAGTCACTCAAACCAAAGAGTTGGGTTATAAACATAACCCTTTGTACATTGTTTGCTCCTGTTTTCCATCTCATTAGAATATGCATACTGCTATGGATTAAATATGGTTTGCCTCCTCCCAAACTCATGTTGGAATTTCTTCCTTTTTATTAAAAGACTTTATGTTTTTAGAGCAGTGTAGGTTCATGGCAAAGTTGAAAGATACAGAGATAGCATAGATGTCCCTGTCCTCAGACATGCACAGCTGCCACTCTTATCAACATTCGCCAGCAGAGTGATACACTTGCTACAATTGATGAACCTACCTTGACACATCATTATCTCCCAAAGCCATAGTTTACATTAGGAGTCACTCTTGATGTACATTCTATGGGTCAAACAAATTCATAATGACCTACATCCACCATTAAAGTACCATTTAAAGCTGGGCGTGGTGGCGCATGCTTATAATCCCAGTAACTGGGAGGCTGAGACAGGAGGATCCAGGTTCACAGCCAGCCTCGGCAATTTAGTGAGGCCCTCCACAACTTAGTGAGACCCTGTTTCAAAATAAAAAAATAAAAAATAGGGCTGGGGGTGTAGCTCAGAAGTAGAATGCCCCTGGGTTCCATCCCCAGTACCGCATAAGAAAAAAAAAAAGTGCCAAATAGAGTATATTGACTGCCATAAGAATTCTCTGGGCTTATCTATTCATCCTCTCCTCCCCCTAATCCCGGCAATCATTGATTTTTATTTGTCTTCTTAGTTTTGGCTTTTTATCATATAGTTATAATCATTCAGAATGCAGCTTTTTGAGATTGGATCACATAGTAATAAGTTTCCATGTATTTTCATGGCTTGATAATTTCTTTTTAGTACTAAATAATATTCCATTGTCTGAATACACCCCTGTTTATTTATCCATTCACATATTGAAGGATATCTTAGCTGCTTTGAAGTTTTGGCAAATATTAATAAAGCTGCTATAAACATCTATATCCAGGATTTTTGTGTACATAAATTTTTTACTCCTTTAATAGTAGGGTGATTTCTGGGTTGTGTGGTCAGACTGCCCTACTATCTTTCAAATTGGCTGCATCATTTTGCAATCCCACCAGCAATGAATGGGAGTTCCTGTTGCTCTATAGCATCACCAGCATTAGGTGTTATTAGTGTTCTGGGTTTTAGCCATTTTAACAGGCATGTAGCGATATGTCATTGATGCTTTGATTTATGTCTCCCTGATGACAGATGACGTGGAGCGCTCATTCATATACTCACTTGTCTCATCTTTAAATCTTCTTTGGTGAGGTGTCTGTTAAGGTCTTTGACCTATTTTTTAATTAGGTTGTTTTCTAATTGTTGAGTTTTGAGAGTTTTTTTTGTATATTTTGAACAATAGTCCCTTATCATATATATATATATTTAACAAATACTTTCTCACAGTCTGTGGCTCATCTCTTCATTTTCTTGACATTTTCTTTCACAGAGCAGAATATTGCCCGTTTCTTGCTGTGTTCCAGAAAGACTACAAGACAATATGATTTAGGGTGAAATGAAACACATATATTCAAAACTTTAAATATTAAAATGTCTTCTTATATCTAATAGCAATCTGTGTAAGGCATATCATGTTCTTAATTAATTGGTTAGTTTATAATTCTTTGGGAATTCTTGTATGCACTTTTAAACATCTTGAAAAATAAATATCTTTCAGAAAGTTTCACCTGGGTCCACACGTCCCATCCTCATGTTCTCCAAGTTATGTATTCTTCCCATGGCTTTTTGTTCATGACAACTCCTTCAGCGTGCTGCGGGTAAATGTCTATTATCACCACCCATTCTATGTACTGAAGCTTTGGCACCAAAGCTGTGATTTAGCTCCTGTCTTGTTCAAGCTTTGCAGCCACAGTTCGTCCTGCAGTCATGCTGCAACCTGGCCTGTGTCCCCAAACTCTTTGCAACACCTTGTTTAGAAGGTGTTATGGTTTGAATATGAAGTGTCCTATAAAGGCTCATATATTGAAGGATTGGTCCGTAATGACCAATGTTCAGAGGAGGGCTTTGGGGAAATAATTAGATTGTGAGGGCGCTGAACTCCTCAGTGGATGGATCCATTGGTGGATTCATAATTGACACAATTGGGAGGTGGAAACTTCAGGAGGTGGGGCCTACCTGGAGGAAGCTCATCAATGGGGGTGTGCACTTGAAGGGTTACCTATCATGTCCCTGGCTTCCTCTCTCTCTCTCTCTCTCTCTCTCTCTCCTCTCTGTTTGCTGGCCATTGTGAGATCATCCTCTCTACTTCAACTCATGGTCTCTATCATGATGTCTTGGCTCGCCACAAGCCCACAGCCATGAGGCCAAATGATCATGAACTGGAACCTCTGAAACTGTGAGCCAAAATAAATCTTTCCTCCTTTAAGCTGATTTTGTCAGGTCTTTTGTCACAGTGACGAAAAGCTGACAAACACAGAAGGTAAACAAAACGTCATCCAAAAAGGGTTGTGGGAGGAGAACAGAAGCTGCAAAATGGAAGAAGTGTTAGCAAAATCAAAGGTTCAAGAGAGTCCAAGTAAAATGAGGGAAAGAGATGTGTTTTCTTGATTTTAGCTAGAGGAAATACAGCAGGGCTTAAGCCCAAGATAAACAGCTGATTCTTCTAAAAGTTTTTATACCACCCTTCACTTCTTTGTGGCATTCATTTAATTCATTTTGTATATAATGTTTTAATGTTGGCTTTCCTCAAAAACTATAAGCCCCCTGAGTGTAAAGACTGTATATTTGTGTAGTATTTCTGTATCTTGTATCTTTAGGACTGAACATGATTTCTGGCACATAGAAGATGCTTAATATGTAACTATGAGGTGAATGCGAATTAATGGAAAGTTTAAGGACACACAATTCTTTAGGTATTGTGTATGAGAGTGGAAATTTCCATTCTAGTCCCATCATGCCCAAGTTGTGTAAGCTTGGGCATGTCATTTAATGCTTCTGGTCCTTAGTCCTCTTCTCTAATAAGGTGAATGGATTTACTAAATGCTTTTTTCATCATTGCTGCCCGTTTTCTCAATTCGGTGCTGTTTTTCATTAATAAACAAAAAATTCAACATTCTCTATAGCCACACATTTTATTCACAGCTGTAGGCCATTTATTGTCCAAAGTTTAGCTTGCTAAAATGAAGATGTTATATTTGCCTTAACTTTTTGTCTCCTCTGGTTTTGGGGATTCTAACTTTCTTCATTTCTCTCTCAACTCTAGGTCCTCAGCTTTATTCATTTTTCATTTGGTTTCTGCTTAATTTGGCCCAACCCCCCTTCATAGCAAGAGATGGGGGAGCATGGAAAACAGATGACATACTTTGCTCAAAAGTACAACTCTTTCATGATGATCTTTTTTCCAATAGTGAGAATTTTCCTGTGGGAATCATGTTCCCATTTTTTAATTTCCAAACTGAATTTGTATTTATATTTTATTAAGAGATCATTTGTACTTAATGGCTCTTTGTTGAACCTGTATTTAGATTTTGCCTGTATGTGTGAACCTAGATTTATGCCAGTATTCTTAAAGAGAGAGCCCACTTTTAATTTTGAGTCCTTTAAAAAAATCCAGATTTCATAAACAAAGTAATAAAATTCAAGAACAGAATTATGCTACAGATGTACAACTTTATTTCAGAGAAAAGTAATTCATAGTGATTAATGATGGAGGCACAAATCCTTTTTTATTACATCAAAGCATCTGCACTGTAGTTTTCATATTTTTTAAAAATTTTAACTACTAAAGAAATATAATATCTAAGAGGACCAAAGTCAAAAAGGTTTAAAGTAGAATAATTTCGACATGCAATCCAGTTCTTTCATTTCCAATATTATGACACAGATAAAATTAGGCTCTGAGAAGATTCAAGTGAAGATTTGAATTCCTATTAAAAATTCAGGCAATTAAAGGAAAAATGGTTTAATGGAAAAAGAAAACTTAAGGTATTATTGATTAATTACGTAAGTTGAATAAAATAAGTTTGAGGTGAAATTATGTTTACAACTTCAGTCTTTTCCAGCAGAAGAATTGGAAAATCATGGATGAAAGATCTGGAAAGAAGAAAAGGATTTTTCAGCAAAGATGCGGTCAGTTTCTCATTGTAGTCCCATAATTCTTAATTCTTTTAAGCTCCCCTGCTGGAGAGCATTATTTTTTCATTGTAAAAATGTCTAAAGTTCTTGCCAATAAAAGGCACCTATATTTTATAGTCTGTTGAATCAAGATTGATATATGGCAAGTAATTTACAGGAAGATGCATTGAGGCCAGTCCCTATGAGGGATGCTATCATTTCATGGAAAAGTGACTCAAGAATAAAGTGAACTCTCAGAAATGTTATTCTTTCACTGCCCAAATCCTGTCATCCTATAGTCAAGACTTAAAGTTAATGGGCTCAGAGGTGAGAGGTTGCTATTGAGCTTCATTTCTAAGAGTAAGTAGTTACTTCTTTATATTTTATATGTTAAGAGGACATGTTGAAACATTCAAACTTTTTCTTTGGGATTTTTGCCTGTATCAAAGAACAGAAAATATAATTTGTGTTGAAATAAAACTACTATTAACAGGAATTCTGCCCACCCCCAACTTATATTCATGAAGTATTAAGAATCCCTTTTTTCCCCTAAAATACAGTGATGGATACATTTTGGCAAAGTGAAAATTGAATATAAAATGTTATGATGAATTATAAATACAGATATATTTCATTCTTTCATCTCAATACTTTACATTAAATGTAAGTGTTGTATTTCTTTCAAGTGACTGAGTTAATTTATCTGAGCAAATAATAAAATGATCATTCATTTCAGAAAGGCTTTTTGGAAAAGTTTATACTCATTTCCTTTTTACTTTTACATGCATATGTAACCAACTCTTAAAGAGACAAGAAAATGCTTTACACATAACATGAACTCCATCAAGTGGAAAAGAACTTAAAGCAAATATTGACATAGAGTAGTGACTTACCATATTACTTAGTGGAGAGAAATTTAAATTAGCTCCTTGAAGGGTGGATCAAGAAAACCCAATGGTAAGTGAAGTCCGCATTGATCTTTGAGAAGGCTTGAGCTCTAATGTAGACTTTGGAAATTTTAATGATACTGAAATGGAAAATAGGGTGAGAAAGCGTTTACAAACCATTCTTGGTTACTTGAAAGAGGTGTGTGTGTGTACAGATGAAAGGAATAAAGAAAGGGGGAACAGGAGAAACCAGAGAGCCTCTCAATATAATTACATTGCAATATAATTATTATTTTTGTGGTAATTTTATTGATTGCACTATTATTTCAACAAATCAATGGAATAAAATTATAAATAAAATAAAATAGCTCAAGTGCAATAAAACTGAAAACATAGCGTCCAAGCACTATACAAGATATTCAGAAAAGAGAATCAGAAAGCCAGTTTTTATTTCCATATGAACTATATGAAGATTGTAAACCTTCTCCATACAGAAGAGTTTGTGAATTCAATGGGGAGTTTCCAAAGCTGCTCATCCTAATAAGAGTCACATAGATTTCGCATTTCCTACAAAGAACAGATTGTAAGCACTTGTGAATGGAAAAGGAACTCATGTCCAATCACTCTTCAATCAGTTATGTAAATCTCTTCATTCATACAGAGAAGATAGTAATTACACTCCTACTGGCAGTGTATCTGAGTTGACAATGCTCTGTAAACTTGCTGATGCATTATCAGTCTTTTAATTTTAGCTATTTTGATGATTGTAAGGTAATATTGTGATTTTTATTTTTATTTCCCTGCTGATTAATGAAGAGCAGCACTTCTCTTGTATGTTTAATGACCCATTAAGATGGGGGTCCTATTCAAGTGTTTTGCCTAGTGCTCTATTGGGTTCCTTGTTTTTTTCTTTCTTTTTTGGTATGGATTTGTAAGAATTCTTTATACATTATGTACATGAACTAGTTTACAAATTATAAATGTTAGAAATAATTACCCCACTTGCCTTTCCATTCATGTTATTTCTCTTTGGTAAATAAAAAATCTTAATTTTAATGTGTAGAATTTTAATATTTTCCTTTAGGGATATGGCTTTCTGTCCCCTCTTTAGGAAATATTTACCCATGGCCGTAGCTCCAGTGGCGCAATCGGTTAGCGCGCGGTACTTATAAGGAAATATTTACCCATACCAAGGTCATAATAATACTCTTCCATGTTTTCTCTAGAAATCGATTGTTTTCCCTTTCACATTAATATCTTCAAACTCTTTGGAATTGATTTTTGTGTATTATGTATGTTAGTGGTGGTTTGTTTTCCTCCTATATAGATCTCCAATTGACTCAGAAACATTTATGAAGACTACCTTAGCTATTTTAGCTATTTTAACATTTATTAATAAGACTATTTTTAACTCAGTGTTCTTCAGTGAATGTTTATCATAAATCATAGATAAGAGAATTTGCTTTCTTCATTCTGAACAATGTGTTCATACAGTGCTTTTGTGAGAGTAATTTCTCTCACATTTTTTTCTTTTTGTTGAAGAGAGAGAGAGAGAGAGAGAGAGAGAGAGAGAGAGAGAGAGAGATTACTATTCATGAATGTTTTGGCCATTTTTAACACTTTCATTTTTGTGTGTATTTTAGATTATCCTCATCTCTTAAAAAGTAGCTGGAATTTTGTTTGGAGCCAATAGGTATAATTAAGGATAGTTTTAACTTTTACAATAGTGAATATTCTAGTTATTAAATGTGGTACATATTTCTTCATTTATTTGGGTTTTCTTTAATTTTTCTGTTTTTCATGCACAGTTCTTTCACATATTTTATTAAATTACTGCTAATAATTTTCATTTCCTCTTCACCTGTTTTACCAGTTGCTAGCATTTTACACACACATGCACACACATGCACATACATACATAGCCATATGCATTTGTGCATAGTCTTTGTATCTCCATATCTAACTATTAGTATGTCTGCCTGTGTACTTATTTCTCTATTCATCTATCTAGCCATCTGGTCTCTCCTCCCCAGTGCATATATAAGAAGGCACATGGTATAAATTTTTCCCCTCTTAGTAGGGTTAGCTTTGGTCACCTGACTAAAGTGGTGTCCACCAAATTTTTGCATGTTAAAGTTAGCATTCATTTATCATTACCATTTATTTGTTTTCCAATTAATAAGTAAACCATAGAGAGATACATGAAGAATAAACAACTATCCTGATATAGTTAATTCACTCAATTGTTTAAACATTCATTTACAATTCTTATCTGAATTATGATCATTATACTAAAAATGGATTTTCTTCTCCTTTGTTTATTTATTTGCTATCATTATGGATTTATGAATTCTTTTACTCAATGGTAATTAATGACTGTCATTATTCATTTTGAGGCTAAATTTTCCTTTAGTATAACCAGTAGGGAACTTCTTCAAGTTGACTTTGTGTAATTTCACACACCCTTTTCATTGTCTGAACACTTCTTTTCTTTTTAACATAATGAGATGTTCCAGGTTCATCTTTTACTTTTACTGTAATTGCTTTGCAATTAGCCAAATCTTCAAGACCTGTTTCCTTTTAATTTGATATAAGTACATTTTCATTATAATATTTATTATAGATTCTTTTGTATTTTAATTCATAACCATACCGACTGCAAATAATGGTTATTTTCTTTCTTTTCAATATGTTCATTTATTGCTCCTGCATTATGACATTTGATAGGATTTCCAATACTATATTAAATAGGAAAACTGAAATTGAGCAACCTTGTTTCACAACTGACTTCAGAGGGAAAACTTTCACTTCATCATTAAGAATGATGTTTACCCTCTATGTACATATGCCTTTTAAAATTAAGGAATATACTTTTCCTAATTATATTCCTGGAACAACAGCTTCCTTGTGATGAGTTACCCTTCTATATGTTGTTGGATTTCAGTTGCTACTGCATGTGCTTCTTGATTTACAATGAGGTTATATTCCAATAAATCCATTATATGTAGAAAATATTATAAATCAAAAAATACATTTAATACACTTAACCTACTGAACATCATAGCTTAGCTTCCCCTACCTCAAATGTGCTCAGAACACTTACATTAACCTGCACTTTGGCAAAATCATCTAGCACATGGTCAATTTTATGATAGTGTTGAATATCTCATGAAACTTATTAAATATCTATATCCAAAAAAAAATGCTGACCATACAGTACATTGAAGAACATTGGATGTTTTTCCTTGTAATTGTGTGGCTGACTGAGAGTCACTCACCTGCATCGCTAGTGAGTATAATGCTCATTATTGCTAGCTCAAAAAAGATCAAAGCCAGGCGTGGTGGTGCATGCTTGCAATCCCAGTACTTGGGAGGCTGAGACAGGAGAATTGCAGGTTTGAGGACAGCCTCGACAATGTAGCAAGACTCTCAGCAACCTAGTGAGACCCTGTTTCAAACTAAAAAATAAAATAGGGCTGAGGGTGTGGCTTAGAGGTAGAACTCTCCTGGGTTCAATCCCCAGTACCAAAAAAAAAAAACTCAAAAAGATAAAAATTTGACCATGATTTCTGTCATGGGAGGAGAAATATATCTAGAAGAGGGCCCCAAGGATTTTCCAGAGAGAAGAGGGAACTCCACTAAGGACCAGTATGGTTATTGACATGCAAGGGACAGAGATTTTTTTTTTAGAAAAGCAAAGAATATTATAGTAATACATGCATATCTATGTTTATAGCAGCATAATTCATAATAGTCAAATTATGGAAACAACCCAGGTGTTCATCAACAGATGAATGGATTACAAAATTATGGGATAGACACACAATGGAATTCTACTCAGCAATAAATAAAAACAAAATTATGTCATTTGCAAGACAATGGATGGACCTGGAGAACATTATGTTAAGTGAGATAGCCAGTCACAGAAAGTGAGAGGCCATGTTTTCTTTCCTATGGGGAAGCTAGGGAGTTAATCAGAACATAAGAGAGACTTTAGATAATGGAGGAAAATCTCCAGTGGAGCCAGGGAGGTGGTCTTGGGGAGGAGGAGGTGGAGAGGGAAAATTAATGAAGGAAACACTTCCACTAACATTATTTACATATGTGAAAATACAAATGCCAATCTCAATACCTTGTATGGGGAAGAGGGGAGTGGGGAGGGAGCCGGGAAAGCCCACCAAGTGCTATGTGCATGTATGTCACTATCACTATGAACTACATTATGATGTGAAACTATAATGCACCAATAAAAGTATAAAAAAATCAATATACATTTCAGGCAGAATGTGGGTCATCGCAAGGGAGAGAAAGAGACTGATATCTTTGGGGGCAGGGAGGTCACCAACTCAGCTCCTCTTTTAGAAGAAACTTGGTGAGGGAAGTGTATGAGAACTTATGTAGGGATGACATCCTTCTTAGGGATAATGTGACAAACCGTCTAGTGATCTCAAGATGGTTTACCATGCTCTGGTCATTCTCAGGAGTCTTAGGCTGATGTAAGCTTTATTATCTAATCAATAGATAATTCTAGGAAGTCCCCTAAATTGACAGGTTTCTCAGAATATAGTGTCTCTCTTGCTTACGCTATTTATTGAGTGGCTAATTAACAATGTATAAGGTAGATTTACAGATTTTCCAGAAATTTGGGAGTGACAGGCTTGGGAAAGAGACTGGTTTGGAGAGTGACAGGTCTGGAAAAATATGAGGAATTTACAAATTAAAATTTTCTTTTCCCGTCTTTCCTTTATGTCTCCTTTCTACTTATTTTTTTTTTATTTCTTCTATCCTACCTCAGTTTCTACTGTTGTTTTTGCATATTGTTTTTGTATCATCACAAAGTCAAAAAGTTGTAAGTTGAACCATTGTAAGTTGGGGACCATCTCTATTTTGCTCAGTATTTGTTCATCTAACTTTATAAGTAAATTGGGCTGTAATTTTGTCATTTTCTCTCCTTTGATGTCCTAGACAGTTTCTTTAAAAACCAGAGTAGTTTTTGTCTCAGATAATGAGTTGAAAAGTATTTTTCTTTTTTCTAGTATCATTAAGATTTCTGTTTTTGCTCTTATTATTTCTTTTCCTGTACTTTCTATGGATTTAATTTGCTATTTTTTATAACTTCTTGAGATGGAGGCTTAGCTCATGAATGTTGAGCTTGTCTTCATTTCTGATATACACAGTTAATGCTAAGATTGTCCCTCTAACATAACTTAAGCTGCAACAGACAAGTTTTGATATGTAATATTCTCATTATTATCACCAATTCAAAATATATCTGTACAGTAATTTTTGTTTTTATTTTCCTTTGATCTACAGTTTAAATATCTCACATAGAATACATACATATATCCACTCATATTTTCTCTGTGCATGTATTGATCAAAATTTTTATTCTGCCATTATCAGCAGTAGCTTTCTCTATGACTACTTATAGACAATTGCTACAAACAATATATGATGTTGTTCTTTGTGCTTTCAATATTATATACATAATCTATTGTATCATTCTGTCCCTTTTTGCTTATATTTAAGTTTTGATATTTATTAATATTAATATATGTAATTCTAGTTTATTCATTTAAACTTTTGTGTGCTCCATTGTTTCCTAGTAATAGTAACTGCAATTTATTTACACATTTGCTTTTGCAAACTCTTTAGGTTATTTCTGTTTTATTGCTATTATAAACACTGCTACAATTCTCATATTGTATGTGCCGTTTTGTTCATTTTTATAAGATTTTTCCTAGATAGCTTGCCTAAAAGAGGAATTGTGGCTTCATTAAGTTCACTTTTTCTAGTGTATTGGATATTGCCCAAGTGCTGAACAAAAAGTCTGTAGCAATTTACAACTTTCCCATCCAAGTTGGAAATGCCAAGTTTTGCAAGTTTCTCCCTATTTTTGTCAATATTTTGTATTGATAGACTTCTTAAATTTTTCCAACACAGTGTGTGCAAAAATGTTTCTCAAACTTTTTGGCAATAATTGTGCATTTTCCTCTGAAAATTAGTAAGGTTTTCTATGTGTTGATCTGTTTATAATTTTTTCTTCTGTTAATTGCCTGAGTATATTATTTCTAGTATTTTGCTTAGGGACTTTCTATTTATATTCATCATTCACTTTTCCCCAATTCTTGTCAGAAGATTTTGATTTCAAGATTAATACTTGCCTTATAAATTGAGTCGATGGATTTCTCTGTTTTATTAAATATTTTGTATATGTTGGTTTTTGGAAGGTTGTATAAAATAAACCTTCAGAATAATTATGTTCTTGAGGGACATAATTTGGGGGGTTATTGGAAATAGGGAAATGAGAAAGGATGACAATAATTTTGATTATAAATTAAGTGTATTTAATAGCTAGTGGATTATATTTCTACATTTAGTTTGGAAAATGTATTTTAGAAATGTCTATATTTTATTCAGGTCTTCAAGGTTTTTCTTTATGTTCCCTTATTATCTTAAAAATTGATACAATATCTGTTCTTCTGTCATGTTAATTCATGTTTGAAATTTTTTATTATTCCTGTTGTGAACTTGGATATTTTATTAGTTCATTAAAGAATTGTATTTACTTTTGCTGATTTTTTTTCTTTGACTCATTCTGCATTATTTTTGTCTTATTTTTTAAATTTCCTTTTCACTATTTAAGAGAGTTTTTGGTGTTATTTTCTAACTCGATTTGAAAGCTAAATTCATTTACTTTTGGATAGTCATACAAGACTCTAAATTTATTCTAAATAAAACCTTAGTTAAATATTGTGCCCTTCAATATGTATTACATTTTGTAATTATTCAATTCAAAGTATTTTCAAATTTCTGCAGGAAATTTAGATGAGTCTTTCTGAATTTCTAACTTTTTACACATGAATTATCAATGTATTATTGAATTACTAATTTAATTTTAGAGAGTCAAACTGTGGAATATATGAACTCAACTAAATGTTTCCTATATACTTGACACCCCTTTTTATTTGTGTTTCATTCAAAACTTCCACATCTCAACGACTTTCTTTCTGGCTGTTTGGCTTATGAAATTTGGGGCAGAATTTAGTTAAAATATCCCATCATGATTGCTAGTTTGTGAAATTTATTTTTTAATTCTTCCAGTTTTACTTTACACAGATAAAAATTAAATGTAATTATATGTTTGCTTTATGTAGGTAAAGACACAAACTCATGATTCTTACCTATTCCTTGTGAATTATTCTTTTTATTAGTCTTTGTTTCAATTCAATTCTTCTTAAGTTATGGTTTTCTGATAGTAAGGATTCCCTGCCAGTTATTTGCTTTGTTTTTTGGTTGATGTTTCTATGGCATCTTTTTCCACACCTATATTTAAAATTTGACTTGGTAGCTTTAGCTTGGAGTTTAATTGCTACACCCAAGTTAATAAATTATAGAATTTTTGTGAGCTTAATCTATTACTTTTATATTTATTGATCTATATAGTCTTATTTCAACTATCTTATTTTGTGTTTTCTGTTTACATCCTTTTCCTTCATTCCTTTTTTCCTTTGAATTAGTTAAAATTTAAACTGTGTCTTTTATTTTCCTTTATAATCTTAGAAGCTCTAATTGTATTATTATATTTGTAGGTACTCTAGATTAAAAAAAACAAAGTTACTTTACCAAGTTCTAATGCTATGTGACGTTTCTCCCCTTCTCTCATAACACAGAGCTTATCACACCACCTCCATGCATTAATCATTTTATCCTACCATCTTGTTATTTTCATTTAGAATTATAACTTTACATTTTAAATTTTTTTAAAAACTTGTTTTTGCAGTCAATAAATTATTTTGATGATATTCTGTCAATTTCTGAGTTCACGTCTCTACTTGATGACAATCTTTGTGTGTATATGTGATACTAGGCATTGAACTCCCATGTGTTCTACCTCTGAGCTATACCCTCAGTCCTATTTTTATTTTTTATTTTTGAAACAGGATCTTGTTAAGTTGGCAAAGTCCTCACCAAGTTGCTGAGGCTGGCCTTGAACCCGCAATCCTCTTGCCCCAGCCTCTCAAATACTGGGATCACAGGCATTCATCACCACACCCAGAAACAATCTATTATTTAAGCCGAGTGTCTGTGGTAAACATTCTTAGTGGTTGTGTGTCTGAAAATGTCTTCATTGTACTTTCACTCTTACAATTTAGCTGGATATGAAATCCTAGATCATAGGTATTATACTCAACACCTCAAATATAGAACTAATTTCTTTTGGGCTTTCCATCACTAAAGAGAATTTCCTGGCAGTTTGTGTCAGTTTTCTGTAGATGTTTTACTTGTAGGTTTCAGGATTATTTAAAATATTTTCAATGCTTTAGTGCTGATTTTATGTTAATCGTGAATAGTACTCAGAATCCCAAGTTCGTTGTGAACATTTCCTTCTTTACATTAGGATGATTCAGTTATGTCTGTTCAGAGATTGTTTCCTCACAATATCATCAAGTCTCTTTTCTTGGAGCCTTTCAAATTAATCATTCATATTTCTTGGTCCCTTTTGCTTGTCCTTTAGAAATCTATTTTTCTCTGTGATGCATTCTATGTGAATTCCTCAGTATAGATTTTTTTTTTTTTGCGGTACTGGGGATTGAACGCAGGGGTGTTCTACCTCCGCGCTACACCCCCGGCCCTATTTTTTATACTTTATTTTGAAACCGGGTCTCACGAAGTTGCGGAGGGCCTCACTAAGGAGAGAGAGAGAGAGAGAGAGAGAGAGAGCTGAGACTGGCCGCGAACCCGGATCCTCTGGTCTCCACCTCCCAAAGTACTGGGATTACAAGCGTGTGCCACCACGCCCGGCTCTGAATTCCTCAGTATAACTTTTCTCATTCATAGATTCTCACTTTTTCTTCAGAGTTGCTTCATCTATAGAGTTGTTTCACCTAACTGTTTTTTTCAATGATTACATATTTTCATTTCCAAAGTTCTTAATTCAGTCTGTCTCATCTCCCCCCTGGGTCTTGTTTCATTTATGTATGCACATGTTATAAAATTCTTGCTTACTTTCATTTATGTATGTGTTGTTATACAGTTCTTGCTCCTCCAATTTAGAAATTATTCCTTTTTTTGAGGTTGTTTCTTTAACTTTTCCTTCACCCTGTAACACCTTAGTTCCAAGAGCAAGTCAGCAGTAGTTGTTTTTGTTTCTCTAGTATTGTTTTATTCCATAAGCAGAAGAACCCCACCTTGGCCCTTGTGTTTAGGAGATGATACTAGGTGGGGTCCTAATTTCATATAGAACTCTTTTAATCCCCCAACATTGGCACTCCAACCTGAATCTGGGCCTGTGGATGCAATCTGGCTCCTCACTTTGTTTTCTATTCTTGTCTCAATAAGGGTTTGTCATAGTGAGCCTCATTATGACATTTGGAATATCAAATATATTGGACCTCTTATTATCTTGACTTTTGGAATTTTGCTTGTGGGAAAAGTATAAACTCTGATCCCTTTTGCTTGTGTTTGGCAATTTGTTGTTACAGTGAAAATTATAAATATGCTCCTACTCCAAACATTGTAGGAAGTATGTTATGCCTCCAAATAAAGTAGTAGCTAATCTTTAGGAAATTAACTAGGAATTCTTTGCTAACATTGAGATGATTTGGAATGGAAATGAAACCTTATTATCATTTCTAGTTCTACAACTGGAGCAACCCAGTCTTGGAATGGTATCCACAACCCTCAAATTGTTGTTATTTGGAATTTGCTGTACATATATAAAATGATTTTTGAACACTGTGGATTCCAAAATTCTGATTTATGTTTTTCAATAATAAGTTTCAAAATTGTAGAATTCCATGGAATAGTAATATATTTTACAAGGAAAACAAAACCTCCTTGTTCAAGTAGATTTAATGATTCTGGTAAAATGAAGGGAAATGGGTTTACTTACAGATGGAAGTTTCAGAACTTTCCATGTGTTAATGGTTGGGAATCTTCCTAAGGCACTCATCTATGCAACACTTTAAGTGTTGACTTTGGAATGTAAAGTCAACATGCAACATGATGCGAGAGTTGACCTTGGAGCTCGGATTTGTTTTTGAGAATTAGCATTCTATGAAACAAGTGTGTAATTAAGTTTCTTTAAAGTTACAGTGAGATTTCTAGAAGTGATTGTATACATATGTCTACAACTGGTTTGCTGCCATCTTAATTTTGATGGAACTGTCGGCAAGCTTTGAACCCAAAGAACAACCACCATATCAAAAACTGCCCTAGACTTCAGCTCATTATTCAACCCATTAGCGACCTACTCTAACCACTTATAGGACTAAAGGGAAAAGGAAACTTGGATGGAATCCTCTACATATTATGGGTTAGAATCCTGAGGCTTGGGGAGGGAAGATCAGCCAACTAGGGAGAACAGCTTCGTGGAATAATGCTAATGGGCCCAGAAGTGCCAGCTTCTGTCTTTATGGATGGCTATTCTAACCATTCAGTTAGGTTAGATGAAGCCAGGAACTCTGTTTCTTAAAAGGGAGCATATGTCATTTGCCTATTTTTATCCAACATGATTATTAACCTGGACTACAAAAAGTTTTCAAATAACACTGGTCAGCAAACTCAATAATTACAGGCTTTGAAGAATGATTTTTAAAATGAAAATGTACCAGAAACAAAAAAATGTGTATTAGTAGTTATATTTTTAGTCCTAGAATCAGACACACACCCGAAAGAACTCTGAGATTCAGTTTATATATTACATGTGTATCTATTCTTCTGTACCTTTAGTAAACTCTGTGTTACTTAAATTAATATTTTTACATTTTACATCTTTCTTGTAAGCTTTTTGTCTGGCTAGTTTCCTGAGTTCCTATGATATAGTTTCTGGAAATTAAAAATCATTTCTGGGAGACCCTTAGTGAATACACCCCTTGTTTACTATGAAGCAAGCCCTAAGAACAGAGATGTTGCAACTCAGGCTGAGATTGAGTTCTTAATTCCTGTTTTAGAGTTACTTCCCCATGGTAATTCCTCACACACAAGAATCAGAGCAGGGTCATAATTAAAGAATTTTAAAACTGTTACAACAGACCCAAAGGTCATTGACTTAATAATTTTGCTTTTTGGTTATGAGCTCTAATAATAAATTAAAAGATGTTTATAGCTCATATCATTATTTCTGCTGACTTTTAAATATAACAAGTGATATTCTAATTAATTAATTTCCATAATATTTATTTTCCTTCTTTTTGCATCATTTCTCCCCAGGCATCTGAATAACATAAAAGAAGGAGCCTCTGCAGTTGTAAAAAATCATTTATTCAGTTCATGGTTATTTAACACATTCTCTCTCCTCCCAGCCCCACCTTCACCAAAAAAAAAAAAAAAAAGAAATAGATTCGAGTTGACTTAAAGAAGAATGGCTCCGTAGCCAGGGCAGAAATAAGTTTAGTTATCAGACCCACTCCACTCCTCCCCATGCTCTTTTCTCCCTCCAACTGCAACTCTCCTGACCACCTGCCTTAAAATTGATAGTCCAATGGCACATAATCTCATGCAACTGACTGTTCTTTTTTATTGTTCCATCTAACCAGCACAGTCTTTCCTCCTACCCTTGGCCTTCCTGCCTCTTAGCCTGGCGAATGGCTACTTGTCTTCAAAGACATGCTAAGGAAGACTTTGCTGACCCTTCTGGGTGAATAAGTGCCCTTTTCTGGGATTTTAGAATATCCCATGTGAACACACCCCTTTGACATTTCCATAGTGTGACCAATTAAAGTTTACTGGGTTCATGAGGGTCACTTGTGATAATAATATGTTGAATGGTTTGTGGATTGGGTATGTAAACTCCACAAAACTAAAGATTAAAAAATAAAGTTAAGTCGGGTGTGGTGGCACATGCCTGTAATCTCAGTACTTGGGAGGCTGAGACAGAAGGATCATAGGTTCAAGGACATCCTCAGCAACTTAGCGAGACCCTCAACAACCAAGGGAGACCCTGTTTCAAAATAAAAAAATAAAATACGGCTGGGGATGTAGCTCAGAGGTAGAATGCTCCTGGTTTAATACTCAGTACCAAAACACACACACACACACACACACAGTTGTAAAACAATGAGGAAGGTTGAAGAACTGAAAATAGATGTGTTTGAGACTTTGCTGCAGAATAATTGCTATATTGCTTACATCAATGAGGCATTGGAGTGTTATGTATAGATGAATTTGTCAACAGAACGTGACCGACAAGTGACATGCTAGGTAGAATTAAGAAATTAGCTCTATTTTGATGCTCTTTACCCCAAACTGCATTGTCTTCATAGTTCTCAGCTATATTTCTTTTTTTTTTTTTTTTTTTTTTTTTTTTTTTTTTTTTTTTTC
>PVJS01013457.1:0-42036 GCA_004027185.1 Glis glis | reverse complement strand
GTATTCTACCTCTGAGCTACAACCCCAGACCTATTTTATTTTTTAGTTTGAAGCGCAGTTTCTCTAAGTTACTGCACACTGGCCTTGATCCTGCAATCCTCCTATCTCAGCCTCCCAAGTACTGGGATTACAGGCATGTGCCATCATGCCTGGCTAAAATAATTTCTTTTAATATCAAATGTGAGTTATATATAAGAAAGAGAGAAATTATTCAAGGTTGACTTCAAAGGTTTCTTTGGCTAAGTACCTGGAAAAATAAAGTTTCTATTAATATGGAAAAAATTGCAGGAGACATAATTATATTGGGAAATCAAAATCTAACTGCAGGTGTCAAGTAGGCAACTGGATATATGAGAACAGAATTCAGAGGAGAGATCTGAACAGATGGTATAAACGAGTCATTAACATATGGGGAGAATTTAAAGCCATGTCCCTCCTAGAGAGTGACAACAGAAGAGGTCTAGGACCTGGGCGCTGGAAACATGCATAGTTTGTGAAGATGAGGAGCAAACAGTAAAGGAAATAAAAAATTATGACAATTATTATGGCAATTATGGCAATAACGAGGCCTAGGAAAAGACCACAAAAGTAAGTAGCTGAAAATGGATGGAGAATAGCATCACTGGAGGAAAGAGTGCCAAGCAACTGAAAGTCCAGAGTGTTAGAAACATCATCATGTCAACATTTAAATCATGGAGTATCATGACAGGAATAATTTTTAAGAAAGTCACAATGTCCCAGAGATTCATTTTTAAAATTTACAAAAAAATGACGAGACAGGAGGTGCCTATAATAAAAAAAAGTATAGTGAGTGGAATAGCCTCATCATAATGATAATCAAGGTATGTTCAAGAAGGACAGAGGGAGAGGGACAGAAAACAGCAATAAGAAGCAAAGGGAACACTTTGATCTCTGGGTCTGATATCATGCCTGCGTACGGAGCAGAGAGAGTGGTTACCACTAATGGTGTTCTAAGACATAGTGTGCTACAGCTGGCTCATAGTGACACAGGAGAGCTGACTGTGGACATCAACTTCCAACCCTCCATTCAGTGAAGTAAGACTAGCTTGAATGGTGTATTTACAGCATAGAAACTGGAAAACACTACAAATGTAGGCTTTTTTCTTCTTCTTTTTCCAAAGAGCTGATTGTTAGACATTTACCACAACTCCACTGACTACAAGAGAAGTTATCACTAGAGGAAAGCTAGATTTCATCAGCACAGAAGGCAAAGGGAACAGTCACAGAAGAAATGCAAATATAGAGGATTTCACTGTTCACTGACCTTGAGTTCTAGTGAGTCTAGAGGAAGAGTTTGGGGAGTCAGGAAGGGAAACGAGAGATTATGTCACAAAAAGTGATATGAGGAGTCTTAGGGAAGAGTTCTGGAAATAAATGATAAACTGGCAATCTTGGGTCCCTTATGAAGACTGAGAAGAACATGGATAAAGAAAGGGTATGTATGTTGATGAAAGACAGGACAAACCAGGAAGATGTGATACTCAGAATTTCCCATGTGGCTCCAGCTGACAGAGGAACAGAGTCCTGTGGGTGGGTGATCTTATCCTGAGTGCTCCTGCACTTGGTTGTCTCTTGCCAAAGACGTCCCGCAGAGGTGTGGTCCTGTTCCAAGTTTCAGAGTCCCCTCTCCACTCCTTTCCACGGGGGCATGGAGTTGGACAGAGGGATGATCTCGCACTGAGCTCATACGCGCCCTCTTGATTTCTGTTGAAGGAGGCCTCAAAGCCAAGAAAGGAACATGTTATTTATTTTAAAAGATAATATTTAAAATAGCAAAGTTATAAGGTACCTAGAATTACATTTAATACAAACATGTACAGGATCTGTATGAAAAAATAATATCAAAATGTTAATGAAAAATATTTATTTACAGCAAGTCAAAGTGCATGGGGCAATAAACTATGTTAATTCGTTCACTGAAAGACCCAATATCATAGAGATGCAAGAATCTCCACATTGGTTTATAAAACAAAAGATATTCTAATAAAAGTCATGAGAAAAATAATCTTTAAGGAATTTGGCAAGTCTACTCCAAAATTTATAGAGAAAAAAGGTATAAAAGAATAAAAATAAGGTAGAAGGAATTGATTTAAGATATATCCAAACCTATTAAAATTATAATAATTAAAAAGTGTGATACTGCCATAGGAGTAAACAAACTCACCGATGAGAAGCCCAGAAACAAACTCATGTACACAAGGGAGCTAGTGAAATGACAGAGGTGGCACTGAAGACCATTAATAAGAAGAACCATAAAATAGATTGTGCTGGGGCCACAACTACCTGAATGAAACAAAGTAAAACTGGATTCCCACTAAATTCCACATTTAAAAACAATTCTAGTACTGGGCATGGGGGTATCCACTTGTAATCCCAGTACTTGGGAGGCTGAAACAAGATTGCAGATTCAAGGCTAGCCTCAGCAACTTAACAAGGCCCTCAGCAACTAAGCAAGACCCTATTTAAAAAAAAAATTAAGGGCTGGTAGTGTAGCTTAAAAGTAGAATGTCCCTGGGTTCAATCCCAATACCCCCCCCAAAAAAAACAATCAATTTCAAGATAACTGTAATAAAGCAAATTCTATGAAGAGATGTACTGTCCAGACAAGAGAGTATACACTCAGCTCTCTCCCTGCTCTTCCCTGCTAAGTACAACTACAAGCCCCAGAAATGATGCGAGAGAAAACATAAGGAGGACTCTGAAAGGTAGAAACAGGAAGGTAATCTGGGTAGAAATGCCAAGACTGAAGAAATAGCATAGTGGCAGGACATTTTACCATTTCCTACATAACAGACAAAAGAGGTAATTCAGGTGTGACCCTCAGCCTAGCAACAAACAGTAATGTGTTTTCTGACTATAGTAGAATCAAATTAAGAACCAAACAGGAAAATATCTAAACATCTGGAAATTAAACATACTATTAAAAGTCTGTGGTGCACAGCTATAATCCCAGTCCTTGAGAGGCTGACACAGGAAGATCACAAGTTAAAGGTGAGCCTCAGCAACTTAACAAAATTCTGTTTCAAAATAAAAAAGACTAGGGGTATAGCTGAGTGGTAGAATTCCCCTGTTCAATCCCCAGTACCAGAAATAAATAAATATTAAAATAGCCTATGATATGTCAAAGAGGAAGACTCAAAGGAAGAGAAAATATAGAGAACTAAATGAAAATTATAATATACATAGACCAATGGAACAGAATAGAAGATACAAAAACAAATCCACACACATATAGCCAATTGATTTTCAACAAAGGTGCCAAAAACATACATTGGAAAAATGACAGCCTTTTCAAAAAGTGGTGTTGGGAAAACTGGTTATCCATTTGTAGAAAAATGGAATTAAATCCCTACCTCTTACCCCTGCACAAGAGTCAACTCAAGATGGATCAAAGACCTGGAAATTAGATCAGAGACTGAAATTACTAGAAGAGGGCATAGGTCCAACATTCCAACATGCAGGCACAGGTAGAAACTTCCTCAATAAGAGCCCCAAAGCTCAGGAAATTAAAACAAGAATTAATAAATGGGAGAGTATTAAACTAAAAAGTTACTGTTAACAAAGGAAACCATCAAGAGTCTAAAGAGAGAACCTACAGACTAAGAGAAGATCTTTGCCAGCTCTTCCTCTGATAGTGGACTAATATCAAGAATATACAAAGAACTTAAAAGACTTAGCACTAAAAAACTAATAACCCAATCAACAAATGAGCAATTGAACTAAGTAGATATTTCACAAAAGGAGAAATACAAATGGCCAATAAATATATGAAAAAATGTTCAACACCATTAATCAGGGGATGAAAATTAAAACTACACTGAGATTCCATCTAACCCCAAATAGAATGGCAATCATCAAGAAGTCGATAAATGCTGCCGAGGATGTGGGGAAAGAGAAACTCTTATTCACTGAGGTTGGGATTGCAAATTAGTTCAGCTACTATGGAGATCAGTGTGGATATTCCTCAGAAAACTGGGAATGGATCCACCATATGATCCAGCTATAGCACTCCTGAGTATCTTTCCAAAGGGACTGAAATCAGAACATTATAATCATACATGCATATCCATGCTTACAGCAGCACAATTCACAATAGCCAAATTATGGAACTAACCTAGGTATGCATCAACAGATGAATGGATTTCAAAATTATGGCTTATGCACACAATGGAACACTACTCAGCAATCAAGAACAAAATTTGTCATTTGTAGGCAAGTGGAATGACCTGCAAATGACATTGCAGGTGACTTAACTTATCACGTTAAGTGAGATTAGCCCGTCACAGAAAGTGAAGAATCATGTTTTCTCTCATATGCGGAAGCTAGGGAATAATCAGAACACAAGAGGAACTTTAGATAATGGAAGAGAAACCCCAGTGGAGCAAGGAAGGTAGTCTAGGAGAGGGTAGCAGGGAAACAAAGAATTAACGAAGTTAACACTTCTATTGACATTATGTACATATGTGAGAATACCAATGTCAATCTCAGTATCATTTATGGGGTGGGGGGAGTCAGGAGGGAGTTGTGGGAGAGCACACCAAGTACTATGTGCATGTATGTCACTATCACTCTGAACTACATTATTATGTGATACTATAATGCACCAATAAAAGTATTTTAAAAACCCTAAAATAAAACATATTAAAATATGTGAGATTCAGTAGAAGTAGTGTTGAGAAGGAAATTTATAGCAATTATTGCTTATATTATAAAATAGAAAATATCTCAAATCAGTAATTAAGTTTTTACTACACCAAAATAGAAAAAGAAGAGCAAAATAAACTCAAAACTAAAAAGAAGGAAATAAAGATAAAATCAGAAATCACTGAAACTGAAAATGGGTAATCTATACAGAAGTTTAATGAAACAAAAAGTAATTCTTTGAAAAATCAGTACAATTAATAAGCCTCTAACAAGATTGACAAAAAATACTTCAAAATGAAATAATACAAAAATCACAAATATCAAGAATAAAAGAGGAGATATCACTACACACCCTGCAGCCATTAAAAGGATAATAAGGGAATCGGGCGTGGTGGCACACACTTGTAATTCCAGTACTAGGGAGGCTGAGACAGGAAGATCACAAGTTTGCAGCCAGCCTCAGCTACTTAGGCCCTCCACAACTTAGTGAGACCCTGTTTCAAAATAAGGAATAAAAAATAGGGCTGGGGGTGTAGCTCAGAGGTAGAATGCCCCTGGGTTCAATCTCCACACCACACACAAAATAAGTAAGTAAGTAAATAAATAAATAAATAAATAAATAATGTTAGGGAGCATTATAACTAACTTTATGCTAATAAATTTAACAACTTACAAGAAATGGAACAATTTCTCAAAAAACTACTAAAACTCAACTAAAATGAAATAATCTGAATAGCCCATACCAATTAAAGAAATTGAATCTTTAAGTTCCTGCAAAAGAAATGTCGAAGCCCAAATGGCTTTATCCACTCATTCTAACCTAACCAATATTTTAAAAAAAGAACTGACAACTACTCAGCAATAAAAACAGAATAAACTGTTAATCCACACAACAGTTTGGATGAATCTCAAGGAATTATGTCACATGTAAAAGTTAACCCCCCAAAAGCAAATTTCATATTACTGCATTTACTATTTTTTTTTTTTTGCGGTACCGGGGATTGAACCCAGGGGCGTTCTACCTCCGCGCTACACCCCCGGCCCTATTTTTTTATACTTTATTTTGAAACCAGGTCTCACGAAGTTGCGGAGGGCCTCACTAGGTAGAGAGAGAGAGACAGGGAGAGAGAGAGAGACAGAGAGAGAGACAGAGAGAGAGAGAGAGAGCTGAGGCTGGCCGCGAACCCGGATCCTCTGGTCTCCGCCTCCCAAAGTACTGGGATTACAAGCGTGCGCCACCACGCCCGGCCCATATTTATTTAATCTATATATTATGTTCAAGTACATACATGTTATATTTCGATTAAATATTAATTTAATTTTTAATCACATTTATTTACAATTGTGATATAATTCACAAATCCAAAATTTTCATAAATTGGTATTTTCAAATATAGATACTATATTGAATGAAATTTTCAAAATGTTGAAAATCCTGAGAAATTTTTCACTGCAAATTCATTTTTGTATTTTCTAAATGATCCATGGTTATGCAAGTATAATTCAAAATAAATAGTAGAGTTTAATACCTGAGAATAATCAGAATCTCTTAATTCTGATTCTCATTTAATTCTCACTTTATGTTTGCAGAATATACTTAGTATAACAGTCTATTTCCATTTGTTTTTTTTCTTCTACTCAGAATAGAATCATAAACAAGTTGGCTTAATCCTTATTATTTAACATGGCACAATAATATGAATAAATATTTTGTGAATATATTCCCTCAGTAATTTTTAAGTGAATTAGACCAACTGTTGAAGATATTAAACATTATTTTCAAATTATTAGCATTAAAATTCCCAGTTGCACAAGGGCATAGACTTTTTCATAGCTTTAATATTTCCAAACTCTGAAAAGAGATATAAAACTATTTTTCTTACCTACTTTATATTTGAGAAATACAATGATTTAACATTTTGATGTAACATTTAAAATTACTGCCAAAATATCAATCAGATACTAGGTTAATGCCAGAGACACAAGGAAACTTTAGGCAAAAATAATAGCTGCATAGAAATATTCAAGAATCCCGTAATAAATGCAAGCAAATTCACTGTAACTAATACAAAGCCCCAGCACCTATGTGGATGAAGGCTCTTGAAGAGTGCCATTGTCATGCAATGTGGCCAAACACAAGGACACAAATCTTCACACCAGAGTTGAAGGGGACCTTTCTCTCCTCCTCACATTTTCATATGGTTATGTGGAAACCACAATCTATTTCATATAATCACTACAGGCAGATGGCATGATAAAGATCATAAATAAGATTCCTTTTTTTTTTTTTAGTTGGCACAGTGGTGCACACTTATAATCCCAGCTACTCCAGAGGCTGAGGCAGGAAGATCATTTGAGTCAACGAGTTTTGGACCTGCCTAGGAAACACAGGGAGACCCTCCTCTAACAACAACAAAATCTTTTTTTTTTTCACTAAATGAATCAAAATACAGAATAGCACCTAAAGAATATAAGAATAGCACCTAAAGAAGCTAAGAGTAGTATATGATTTTTATGAGAATAAAAGCACTTTTAAACACTGTAACAGAGGATATGCATATATTAGAACATGAGAATTAGCCACCCTACTTCTGTAATCACCATCTCTCTAGGAAAGCTATTGCTAAATTATTCATGCCATTATATAATGAAATGACTAAAATGGTCAAAAAGTAATGAATTCAGATGTCTTTAAAAGACTTCTATTCAGTAGATTTACATAATATTTAAAACAAAAGAGAAAAATACTATGAATAAGTAAAATGCATTTATCTTATCCTGGTAAACAACTTTTTTACATAAATGCTATCATTACATTGAGTATAAATTCTGCTACAGGCACAATGTTAAATAGCTTACATATATTATTTCACTGAATCCTGATAAAAACTCTTTGATGAAGATATGTTTCCCAGTTTATAAAGATGGAAACACAGAAGTTAAGTAATGTGCCATGTTTCTACAGGTAGTAGATGGTAGATCTGGGTTTTCAATATAGATTAAACTTGAAAATAATTCATACTCTTAAAACAGCACCTGTCAAAGCACTTGCTGTATACAGTACGTGGATAGATGCTATGCTGGAGGGAACTGGATTATTATTGTTAACTTATGCTAGGCTTCCTTATAAGAGAACTAAACAAAGGCTAAAAATAATATCCTTTATGCCTTAAAATATTACATATCATTTCTAAATATCTAAAGAAGTTAAGATAAATGAGTAAAAATGAAAACTCATCCACAGCTTGTAAAAACTCATCCACAGCTTAGGAGAAAGCTGTTCTTTTTGTATATATTTTTTGGCAGTGGGGATTGAACCCTGGGACATTTTAACTCTGAGCTACACCCTCAGCCATTTTGTTTTTCATTTTGAAACAGCATCTTGCTAAGTTGCTGAGGCTGGCCTCAAACCTGCGATCCCCCTGTTTCAGTCTCCCAAATACTAGGATTACAGGAGTGTGCTACTGCATCCGGCTGAGAAGTTCTCAATAATTGTTGTTAAACAAGCTTCTGCGTGAGCAAATAATCTAATAATTTTAATATAGGCTTTTTGACTGCTCTTCTAAAATTGTTTACTAAGATAATGTCAACATTTCCCAAAATGTACCTGGTACTTATTTCTTTTAACTTTTGATATTTGAATTATTAAGATGTACTTTAAATTTTTTGTTGCACACACTGTAATGTTTTTGCTTATGTGTCTGTTGAAGTGCTATTTATGCATCATCTCAAACATATCTTCTGTTCTATACATCTGGAGAAGACATGTCTATTTTTTCCAAAATTTTTATTGTAGTAAAATGCATGTAACATAAAATTTACCATCTTAATTATTCAAGGATAGTTCAGTGCTACTAAAGGTGTTCATAATATTATGTAATCATTACCCTTATCCATATCCAGAACTCTTTCCATCTGGTAAAACTGAAACTCTATACCCACTAAACAATAACTCCCTGTTTCCCATTTCCCCAACTCCAACAATCATTGCTCTACCATCTGTATCTATAAATCGGAACACATTAAGTATAATTTTAACTAACCCATAAAAGTAGAATCGCTTATGGGTTGTCTTTGTTACTGGCTTATTTCAATTAACAATGCCCTCAAGGTTCACTCATGTTATTCCCATGTTTTGTCTACTGTGAATAACATGGCTATGAATGTGAGTGTATACATTTATCTTTAAAATCTCGTTTTCAATTCTTTGAGGCATATAGTCAGAAGCATAATTGCTGAATCATATAGTAATTCTATTTTTTTAGTTTTTGAGGAACTGCCATACTATTAAGTATGTTTTATGTGTTTATTAGCCATTTGTATATCTTTGGAGAAATGTCTATAGAAAGCCTTTCCCCATTTTTGGATTGGGTTACTTCTCTGTTGTTGAGTTTGAAGTATATATCTGGCTTAAAGACTTTCAGAAGAAAAATGCTTTCCCAATGTTCACACAAATCGTTTCTCTAATTCAAAATAAAATTTTCACACACTTGTAATCCCAGTACTTGGGATGCTGAGACCGGAGGATCCAGGTTTGCGGCCAGCCTCAGCTACTTAGGCCCTCCGCAACTTAGTGACATCCTGTTTCAAAATAAAGAATAAAAAATACAGGCTGGAGGTGTAGCTCGGAGAAAGGATGCCCCTGGGTTCAATTCCTAGAACCACACACAAAAAATAAAATTTTAAAATATAAGAATTGACTTTAAAGTATTAGCTGTAAATAAAACTTCAAGGTAAATCCCTTAGGCACTTACCACCAGTATTTGAATAAAAAAATACCCCCATAAAGAAATCCAGAACCTGCCAATTAAAGTGAAAAAGGCATTGATGAGAGCTTGGTGGACATTGCAAGATAATTTTGAAATGAATGAAATGACAGAATGCAGATACAGACACCATTAGCAGGTATTCCAAAGGTGAAGATATTAACTGGCTTATGAAATAAGATAATGTTTGTGGGCTGGGGATGTAGCTAGTAGTAGAGGGCCTGCCTGGTATGTGGAAAGCCCTGGGTTCAATCCCCAGCACTGTAAAAAAGAAAAAGAAATAGGGTTGTGATTTAAGTCCTGTTAATTTGAGGTGATGGTAAATTCAAAATGGAAATTCCTGTGCATTGCTACAAATATTGGCATAAAGCTATCATATGGCAATATATAGTTACAAAAGTCATCAGCAAAGAAGTGAATTTGAAAGCTTAAGTTAGAAAACACATTTCAGGAAAACCAACTTTTTTAACATCAAATTTATGAAGACAATTTATTCTGAGTTATAAAAAGAGTTATAGACTACGACCCAATTTTATTTTTTCACTTTATAGTACTTGTGAAATAGTTTCTTTTAATAATACCAGTGCTTTAGCTGGGCATAGTGGTGCACACCTGTAATCCCAGTACTTGAGAAGCCGAGACAGGAGTATTGCAGGTTCAAGGACAGTCTCAGCAACATAGTGAGACTTTCAACAATCTGTTTCAAGAGAAAAAAATAAAAGGGATGGGGGAGTAACTTAGAGGTAAAATGCCCCTGGGTTCAATACCCAGTACCAAGAAAATTAGTAATAGTACTAGTTTAATATATTCTTTTAAGTAATAAGAGCATAACCAGAAAAGTACAGGCCCCTAGTGAATTAAGGTGCTATGGAGAAATAAGACAATACACTTGAAAATCATAAATCTTCAGATTTCCCTGAACTCTCTGGACAACAAAAATGACCTGTTCTCCTATTAAGACTAGCATGTTTCCCCTAACCAAAGGCAATTCAAATTCTTCTGCCTTGAAAAACACTACATGTTCTTACAAAATATTGTATACCTTCTTTTCTGCCAATAGACCAAAATCTATTTAAGTCACAATAAAACCTACCTGAGAAGTAATGACTCTTTTAAGAAATGAAAAGAACTACCCCCAAAGGAAAAGTGGGAACTATCCAGCCTGTACCTGTGGGTACCAGGAGAATACATGTAGGATTGGATCCTGAGACTGTTGAAATAGGGAGGTGAAACATAAAATTGGACAAGGGAGAACTTACCAGTATGAGAGTACACTCCTATGATACAGGATCTAATACCTTTACAAGGACCATGGTCTTTATATGATGCTAGGATGGCCCTTAGAAGCTCAGGAAGACGTGATCTACAGACTAAATGAAGTACAAATGCCAACTCTACCATAACAAATGATGGGAGAATAGAAAGACTAAGAGAAATGAGCTTGTGAGTAAGGACATACTATACAAGTGGAAAACCCCATGAGATAACCGTGGCACAGGATGACTGGAGGACACAGCAGTTAGAGAGCAGAGAGGACTGCACTGGTGAGAGAGGCAACATCACTGAGAAGCTCCCTTGTGGTTCTCATTTAGGATGACAATAGGAGATGTTATTAAAGACTAGACTTCCTGAAGGCAATGGCTGGGGGAAGGGGGGATAGGAGGGTGTGAAAGCAGAGGCCAGGTGGAAGGGCTTAATGCCAAAAGCAAAGCAGGCACAATTATGGAAAAAATCAGCAAGGTCAGGGTAGCTGTCAGGACAGCTGGAACCGTAAAGAGCTAGGGAGATAGTTAATAGAACATAACATCCTAAGAAGCCAACAGGGGAGATGTTCAGTTTACACAGCCAGAAGAAATTGAGGATGAATGATCAAAATGCTAAGGGCAAGCATCTCATAAAAAGTCACCATCTTTTGCCTGGTTTCCAGACCTGACCCAGTTTTCACACACTGAACCTACATGCTGTAGGAGAAGTCAGGGCTCTAGGGAAAAAAGATTCTGCAACACAATAGTCACTATACACAAATGATTCCTCCATGCTTCCCCCAAAAGTACCAATGGCCACTTACTTGGGAAACTATACATTAGAGAAAGAAGTATACTCAAACACTGTGAGACCACAGATATAGGGCCTAGCTAGATATCATTACTCAGGGACACACATGTTACAATGTCGCCACCACCCATAAGAGTTGAGGCAAGATTCATAGGGACCAGGTACTAAAGACAAAACTTTCCAAGTCTGGTTCACTGAGACAGGATCCATGAATAATCCAGTAGTCATTTTACAGTGTCCAAATGAGTAATTTTAAAGGATATACTTGGTAGTCTACTGTATTCGCATATTATTTCTTGACTTATGAGATAAGGGTTACTGTAGAGGGAGATGTCAAATGGTAGCCTCTACAACTGCCCTTTTTCACTGATCAAGATAATAAAAAATAATATTGCATACTGGGGAGGTCATGAGCATTGGCAGAAATTAAGCAAAGAATGAAAATGTGGTAGTACATATATCCTTATTTAATTTTCCAATCTAACCTCTATAAAAATAGAGATACTGCCGGGCGTGGTGGCACACGCTTGTAATCCCAGTACTTTGGGAGGTGGAGACCGGAGGATCCGGCTTCGTGGCCAGCCTCAGCTCTCTCTCTCGCTCTCTCTGTCTGTCTCTGTCTCTCTCTGTCTCTCTCTACTGAGTGAGGCCCTACGCAGCTTCGTGAGACCCAGTTTCAAAATAAAGTATAAAAAATAGGGCCGGGGGTGTAGCGCAGAGGTAGAACGCCCCTGGGTTCAATCCCCAGTACCGCAAAAAAAAAAAAAAAATAGAGATACTGGAGGATGACAGTAAAATACTACAAACTCAACCAAGCAGCAGCCTGAATTGCAGCTGTTCTGCCTGATGTGGTATTTTTGCAACAGCAGATTAGCAGGTCCTCAGGTAAATAGTGTGTAGCGGCCATTAATCTGGCAAATGTGTTCTTCTTTACCCATCAGAAAGTAGGATAAGAAGCAGTATACATTTACTTGGAACAGACAACAGTATATATTTGTGTTCTTTCCTAGGTTAACATTCCCACCCACTGTCATAAAATAGTCTGAAGGGATTTTTACTGTCCAGAAATATCACAGAACATCATTAATCATTATATTATGTTAATCATAATAAACGAGATGTTTACTGATATTTAATAAACTTTGAATTTCGTGATAAATATGCAAAAGAGGTAGCTCATAAAAACAGAAAGACAATAATTTATGGTGAATATATTTTGACTGTCTATAGATGTGCTTAAGTATAGGTACAGTTTTGGAATGCCAGGAGAATTTAAGGTCCTAAAAACTTGTAAAAGGAATCTACTGCTACTCCACAGTAATTCATTCAGACTTCATATCCACTCAGAATTATATACTGCAACTCAAGATGATTCAACTCAATATGATTCTATTGCATATATATTAAATATCAATAATCCCTTTTCTAGTATCTTCCCTAGTATTACACGTTAGAAGTTCTTTCCCCTTTACTCACATCTTCCATGGCTCCAACTACTACTAGAGAGCCACTTCCTCAACAATCTAACTCACACCTGATGGTCACAGCTTCTAGATTCTGGTAACACTCGTTCTCACACTGTTCCTCCAACACAAAAGATGGTGGTGGTGTCCTGCTGATACCCAACTCTGGGTTGTCTCCCCATCTCCTGTCTCACATCTTAGCTCTTCTTTCACTGTGTAACCATTTCCTTTTAAAGTCACTTTGTTCAAAATCCCTAAAGCAGTTCTGTTTCTTGACTGAAGTGCTGAACGTTTTTCTGACTTTGCCAAAATGAAGATATAAAAATATCAGAGAAATTCATAAAACAATTACTTCAGAATTGCAAAAACAGAGAAGAAATTCCCCTTCCCTCGCTCTTCTATTAATTTATATGGAGGCTACATGATTATGCTTTTGCATGTAGATTAAAAACTGCTCCCTATCCAGGGGTGGTGACTCACACTTATAATCCCAGTACTTGGGAGGCTGAGATAAGGAGGATCACAGGTTCAAGGACAGCCTCAGCAAGTAGTGAGACTCTCATCAACCTAGAAAGACCCTGTTTCAAAATAAAAAATAAAATAGGGCAGGGGGTATAGCTCAGAGGTAGAAAGCCCCCTGGGTTTAATCCCCAGTAACACACACACACACACGCACACACACACACACACACACACACAATGTTCCCTAAACAAAATGGGCAAACTATCTGGGGCACTATGTGTGTGTTAGGACTACAGCGAAGAGCAAAGCATGGAGTAACAGTAGAGTCCTCTCACCTCCCGCAAGAGCTGGAACCTTACCACCTGGAAGGGCGCAGTATGATATGAGAGTATGATGGGAAAGGAAAGCCAACATCAGTAAAACACACTAATGTATTTCAAGTTCCATAATTTCCCCATTTACTTAACCAAGGTTAGTACTGCATCATGCTCAGCCTCCCTGTCTGCTCTGTTTCAATGTCCCTGAAAGATTAGTGTCCCACCCACTAAAAGAGTGTACACAGTGAGTCCTCACACAGCTATCAATGCAAAAGACACCCACACCAAGTAGGCATTGTGATTATGAAACAAAATTGAGTATCTTTAATGATGGATATGAAACATTTACCTAATACATTAGTCATTTGAAGAAAAATAATACCAAAGCAAAATGAAAAATAAGGATAAGGATAAAGTCTGCAAAATTTTAAGAAATTTAGGGAACAGAAAATCATATTTACAAAGTCTAATTATCGTCTTTAAGGAGATTCAAGTAAAAATTACAACAATGAACACATAATAGGTTCTAAGAAAAAGAAGTAATGGAGAACAAAAATAAATCTTGGAAATGAATAATAGAATTTTCAAAATAAAAGCAAATTCATAAATAAATTGGAAAGAGCCAATGATAAATTGGATAAAGCAATTTTCAGGCAGGCATCTAGAAGGCAACTTGAGAAGATAAATCAGAATGCAAAACAAGGAGATGATAATATGGAAGAGTAAAGTATATGAAATACTGATTGTGTTGTTTAATAGAATTAACTTTTAGCATCAATTTACAGACAAAGCACAGATAACAGGATTAGGACTACAGAACAAGTATAAATGCTAACAGTTATGATAATATATATATTAAGGTAAGTCAAATCAGTGAAGAGTGCTAACTGCATCTTAATTTCCACAAAGGAGTCAATAACTATCATCTAAAGTTAGTAACACAAAAATAGAAATCAAACTCAACCACTTATTATAATAATAACTATAAGAAAATTAAAAGAGAAATATTGGGAAAAATGATTACTTATGGAGGATGAGAAGGGTTCACTTTATTCTACACTTGGGCCCTTTTTTAAGGACTCAATTCTTTTTATATTATTTTAATTATTACATTAAATATTTTAAGGCAATACCAAGAACAATATATTGTGCATAAATGTGTAATGTGTATGTCCTTTTTTGTAGCCTTTTGTTAAATAAAATCAATTTTGCATTACTAATATAAAGTTTTACAAGCTATAAGCATGTAATGAATGAATCAACAAGTCACTTTTAAGCATGAACTACTGCCTGAAAGAAAATACTTAAATCAATGGAAGGTGAAAATGTTCCACCATCACCAAAAACCCTTAATTCTGATTCGCATCTACCTCAAATATTATAATCCATAAATTAATAGGCAGAGCAAAACAGGAATCTGAATATCACCGAAAGAAGATTATTTTGTCAAAACCACAGTATAACCACAAAGTGTTTATTCTTTATTTTATTCAAATATTTCATATATGTGATTTCAAATGCATAGGGAGAAAAAGTTATTGGTATTATCCAAGTAAATGCTATTATTTAAATTTATCAAAATCTTTTCCTCTAGAATTTCCACTACTGAAAGCTATTTATAATCTAAATACTTTCATTTTAAAATAAATGCCAGATATTGTAAAGCTCTTTGATAACAACTAACTTCATAAAAATTAATCATATCAGCTAGAATTCTACATAACTTTCTTAACAAGAAACTAAATCCCTTACAGGTTTTACATAATTTTCTTTCTTTTCCATTTTTTATTTCTTTGATCAGACATTTTAAATACTTTTATAAAAAAAACACAATGGAAGACTTTAACTACTAGTCTGATTACAAAGCAAAGGTACTCAAGATGTAGGCAAATTCTTCAATGGGGCATCATTCTATTCCATGCTACTTTTAAGGAAGACTTAAAAAGTTATGTTATACTGTAAGAAAAGAAATTAAAAGATATGATCTAAGAATAATTTCTTTTGGACCTATGTAATTTTAAGCAGAAAAGTGGGCAGGTTTGCTGACATATTCATGTTGGGTCAGGGGGCAGAAAGATTTACTAAGATAACTCTGCCACTAATAAGCATTTATCCATGAATTAATTAGTTACTAGTAATATGTATGGACTTCCATTTTCCCTCTATAAACCAAGGGGCTTATAATATATAACTCTAAATTCCTTTTCTGGTTAAAATATGATACTATATGAGTGGGTAAATCTAAAGATCTGAGAATTAAGTATAAATTAATAGAAGCATAAATAAGTATCATACCTTTATGCTGTCTTTCACCTTTGTTTTACACTTGTGTTGCTCCCTGGCTTCACGAAGACCTTTCTGAGTAGGACCTTCTGGCATATTTTCTTTTTCACCACTATGAATAACTACAAGATAACACAATTTATTCTTAATATTTGTAATGTTCAGTTGTTAAAAATAAATGATCACAATCAAAAGTATGTAAACCAAGGTTTTATTAATACATATATTTTAAGGTATTAGACTAATGATAACCAAAATGCTTTAAGTGAAGAAAGTCTCAAAGTTCAGTTCCTAAAAATGTAGGGTGGCATTACACTAAAGTTAGAGAGATGGAATAGTGAGCCATGTTTACAGCTTACAAAAGCCAATCTTCAATCATGTTATATCCCAGGCCTTATCATCATGAGGTTTTATGTGTTTTTAAACAAAGTTGATGAAGGCCAAAGGAAAGAATGATAATAACAAAATTTCCCAAATGGAACTGGATAATAAGAGATTTATTAATAATAAAATGTTGTTATCTCTGCTTCCTGATATACAGAAGAACAGAAAGAGGAAAATCCACAAGGTAATATTCCAATATGGTTGTAACACTGGTGTCCTAACTCTCCAGGACATGAGCAGTCCAAAGGGAATCATCTGAGGGGAGAAAATTGTGACAGGAAAAGTCTCTTTCTCATGTTTCCATATACATGTTTAGGTGCACATAATTTCTATTTGTATTGCTATATAGCAAGCTGATTTAAAATAACTAATAAGGTTATATTAATTAATGAAAAAATAAATAACTCAATGTTGTAAATCATACACTAGATTTTAATAGAGAAAAGATGATAAGCACAAAAATGTCTGGAATATATCAATGTTACGGCTTTCTTAACGAATCCTGAGTTTATAAAAGCAAGGAAGCACATGGCTGGCACTTAGTATCTTTCCTGATATCATTTTTCCTATTCAATACTAGTTCCACAGAAAGGAAATCCTCAAAAGAACCCCCACAATAACAAGAACAGAATGTTCCATAACCCAGTGCTACATGATAGAACTAGAAAGACTTGGGGATCCAGCCGGCTGTCCTCCTCCCATGGTGCTACAAGTTAGGGTCTCACAGGTCCTTGGAAGCCAAAGTGTCAGGGAAAGGGAGCAATTACAGCTCCTGGAGATAAAGGGAAAACTTTAAAACAAGAGTGTCAACTTGATAATGATACAATTAAAAATAATAATAGAAAACACTCATGCCTCATTGATAGCCACCACAGTTGTATTTTACATGCATATTTACACATATTATGTCATACAATTATGCCAATAACCCTCTGAAGGTCACTACCTTTTGTTCCCTTTATAGATGAGACCAGGGCTCATACAGTAATATACACAGGGAAGAAAGGAGAAAGCAGTAGAGAGAGAAACACAGGGCTTGAAAAGATAATTCCAAGAACATGAGCAAATTTCATATAGCATGCAAGATATTACTAAGCACTGCTTCATGAGAGATAGTTAAAAAGCAAGAAGCAAATATACAAAGGATAACAAATGAAAGTGGAAAACCCAAAAGGGCTTGCCTTATGAGTATATGTTGTTATTCCACAAGCAAAATGAAATTACAAAAATACATATTCTAATAAAGTTTTAGGAAAATATCCAACACCTTAAACCACAGTTGAGTATAAACACTCTGAAATGTACACTATACTAGAAGAGAGATAATGATCTCAATTATCTCCTAATGTAATAAGAATAAACATGACTTCTATTCCTCATCAAATAGGTATCACTCAATTTACAGAGATTTATATAACAAGAGGTACAAACATTAAAGTCTGCACCACATTCATGTTTACATGCACATAATTCTCAAATTCCACACAGTACTCCCTAATGTTTAGTAGTATCCAAGCAAAGCCCATGTCTTCATCATGCCATCCTTATACCTGTCAGTTAATGCTTGCCAGTGATGAGTCCTATAGTACTGATTGATGCAGCACAGTTCTCATATTTTATGTAGGTACAATAATTTTAAGAAACACATAATTCCTTAAAAGAGATTGAAACAAACACCAAATAAACAAGCACATCTTCATTCACAGAAATTTTGTTTATTGTACCTTCCAGTGCTAAATCTCACCCCTTTGGTCACTCCTTCATTTATGTGCACATTCAAACAATGTTAATTGAACACACTCAGGTCCCTGGATAAATATCAGAAATACATGAGCACCTTCATTTGACAAATTCTTATTATTAAGCACCAACCTCTGCCAATCCCCAAGTCCTTTACCAATCAAACAAAACTGTAAAGAGGATTATTTAACTGAAAAAGAGGTTTTGAAGAAATTATTCAAAATTTCATCCAGAGTGATAAATAGAAAATATCTAAGAGATTAGCACACTTATTAAAATACAATGAGACCAAGCATTAAGTAATTGGAATCCAGTATAAGAAGATAGAGTTCAAGGGGAAGATATTTGAAAAGATAGTCTTTCTAATTTAGACCACATAGTCACGTAAAGTTGGCATCTCATAATGTAGTTCTGACTGAGCAACAACAAAATACTCAATTTAAAAAACAGCTGTTAATTAAACTATGTGGAGTAAGGAGTACTTTGGTCTACTACAGGTGAAGTATAATAAAGAGTACTATTTTCTATTGTTAATTTATTATTGAATTAAGGGGTACTTTGCTTTACATAGAACATTTATTTCTTCTATAAAGCTTTGAAGTCAACTTTCACAATTTTCACTTTACCAAATATTTCCAACTTCTAGCTATTCATTCTGAATTTATAATTTCCTATGCTAAATAATATATATTATAATGCCATTACATATATATATATATATATATATATATATATCATAATCTGGTTTGGAAATAAGAATATTTGCATTCAAATTGCAACCTATACCAAACCAAAGTAATATAAATAATAACTAACACAAGCATAACAATAAAAAACAGCATATTTCATAAACTTTTTGAAAATTATATGTCTTGTATAAACTGTAGTTTTATTTCCTAATATGTAATTCTAAAGTGATTTCTGAGAGTTTCTTAGGAATATTGGATATGTTACCTTTCATATCAATAAAGGCAAACATGATCCATAATTACCAGTTTAAATATATAGTCAATAATAATTTGCTACTTTATAGTTTCTCCTAGGAATTTTTCTTTGTATTCTATCATACAAGAGATAAATGCTGAATCCTTTTACTGTGTGAGGGTGATTTTTAAAAATATATTTTATCACTGTCCAATTTTCTATAATCAATATGCCACTCTGACATACAAAAAAATACTGTTCAAAATTCTTCAACAACTCTGCTCCAAATCAATCCAATTTTTTTCTTATTCCATAAATTTCAATTAAATATTAATTAATTTGTCTTCTTGCCAAAATTTAGAGAAAATTACAATTTTTTGTCTTCTAAATTCAGAGTAGATAGAATCTCTTCTTCCAGTCATACCTCTGCCCTAAATAAATAAGTGAATAAATGGATGGATGACATAAAGAAAGACCTGAATATTTTTTAAATTAAATTAAAATGAGCAAGTGAAGAGAGAGGGAATAAAATATGGTGACAATTTTAAACAATTTCATATATTAAAAAATATGGGGTTGGGGATGAAGCTCAGTGGGAGAGCGCTTACCTAGCATGTGTGGGGTCCTGGTTTCTATGCTCAGCACAGTAAAAAACTAAAAATCTGAAGATTGGCCAGATTTATCAAAAACAACCAATAACCCAGCTTCTCCTGGCTAAGCAGAACCCCAAGTTCAGACATCTGGAGTGGTGAGAGTCTGAGGTCACGTAGTCAAATGCTGAGACTAGAAGCTAAGGGAAAGTACTTTACCTCCAATACATAACTAGAGTACATGTTTATAAGAATCATAAAATTATTCAGCACAGAATTTAGGAAACACAAAATATTTGGGTAATTTGGATATGCAACTAAAAGAACATAATTTTTCTTGTTGGGTCAGAATTTATTCATTTTGCCTAAAACCCATTTTAAAATATCACAGACCAAAATGTAATTGCAAACATTTTTAATAAAAAGATACATTTATTCAGTATCATGATCAAACTATTACATTTAGCAATCAACAACATGGGTGCAAAGAAAGAAAGTCTACATTAAAACACTTTGTTGGAATGCTTCACTTTGCACAGAACAGAAGCTAAAATAACCTGTTATAAATTAGTCACAAATACAGTCCTTAAGTTTTTTTCCCCATACACATGAGTATTGTCTAAACCATGTCTTCTTTGTAGCAGTTAGCCCCTACCACCATGTGCTTGGCTGAGTTCATAAATCTGTTGTAACCTGTAGCTTCCCTGTCATTTCTGTGGCTCTCTTTTCTTGCTACGCTTTAATTAAAACCTTCTGCCACTGCCATAGCTACTGCTGCTGCTGCTGGAAACACCACAGCCACTTTGGTTTCATGTTTTGGCAAAATATTGGCTTCTACTACCAAAAGCCCCTGAGCTTCTGCCTCCACAGTCTCCTCCCTCCATGAGTCCAAAACTTGAAGACTGTGTGTTGTAGCTATCAAAATCACTATAGCTTCCACCACCTCTAAAACTGCTTTCATCATTACTGAGCCCACTGTTGTCATCCCCACCGCTGCCATATCCTCTACCACCATGGCTGCCGCCAAAGCCACCACGACCACTGAAGTTCTTCCATGACTGAAACTGTCATTACCACCAAACCCACCTTCATGACCACCACCAAAGTTTGCAGAACCACTTCAACCTCTTTGCCAGAGGAAGCAGGAGCCATTTCTTGCTTTGACGAGGCTTTCCTCACTCCACAGTTGTGGCCATTCAGTGTGGTATTTAGTGTGTGTGTGTGTGTGTGTGTGTGTGTGTGTGTGTGTGTATGTGTGTGCGCGTGCGCGTGCACATTCACACTACTGGGGATCGAACCCAGGGGCGTACTACCTCTGAGCTACACCCCAGCCCTATTTTATTTTTTATTTTGAAACAGGGTCTCCTTAAGTTGCTGAGGGCCTCACCAAATTGCTGAGGCTGGCTTTGAACCTGAGATCCTCCTGTCTCAGTCTCCTAAGTACAGAGATTATAGGTGTGCACCACTATGCTTGGCTGACAGTATGGTGTTTTTGAATGACAAACTTATCCACAGAGTCATGGTTGTCACAGTTTATAAACGCAAAGCCCCTCTTTTTTTCACTGCCTTGGTCAGTCATGATTTCAATCACTTCAGTTTGTCCCTACTGTTCAAAATAATATCCTAGGTGATAACTCTTCAGGGTCTTCTTTAATGCCAACATTCCCTGTTTCTAGCATCCAGGATGAGAAATCAGTCTTTATTTGTATTATTGGTCACCTGAATGTAATATGCCATTTTTTCTTATTGCTTTTAAGATTTTCTCACTTAAATTTTCAATGGTTTGAATATGAGATGTCCCACAAAAGCTTTCTTTATGTATTATGTGGTTAGATGCTCCTCTTGGATCTGTAAGTTGATATTTTAAATAGAGATCAGGAAATTCTAGACTATTTTAAAAAATATATTTTTTATGCTACATTATCTTCTCTTCTTGGGACTCCAATTACATGTATATTAAGTAAGCACATTTCCCTTTAATCCTTTTCTCTCTCTTCCTTAGAAGAGATGAGTTTTATTATTGGTCTCTCTTCAGATACACTGACATTTCTGTCATCTTCAATTTGTTGTGTAGTGTATCAAATAAGATTTTTAAGATTAAAAGTTTTAGAATTTAATGATTGCCCTATTGGGTTTCATACTTGCTTGGTTGGGGCCTATGTGCCCTTTCTTCCTGTCCGTCTCTCTTTTGGAATGTGAATGTATGGACATCTTATACCTATCCTGTGGCTGTATTTTGGAAGTGAATAACTTGTTTTGTCTTTCAGGCTCATAGCTGGAAGAAGTTTGCCATAAGTTTCAGATGAGAACTTGGATGTTGGGCTTTTGAGTTGATGGTGGAATGAGTTAAGACTCTGGGCCTACTGGGACAGATCGAATGTATTTTGTATGTCTCTTGAGAGGGACATGAGTTTTGAGGGGCTAAGGGTAAGAATGCTATAGTCTAATGTCCCCTCCAAGGCACATGGAAATTTAATCACCATTGTGAGACTAAGAGGTAGGACCAGGTGGGACCATTAAGATGCTACTGGCTTATGAGGGCTCTGCATATAATAAAATCCAGTAAAATTTTTATTTTGGTTATTATATTTTCTAGTTCTAAAATTTCAATTTGCTCGTGTGTGTGTGTGCGTGTGTGTGTGTGTGTGTGTATTTCCAATTATTTGCTGAAATTTCCTGTCTGCTTAGTAATATGTTTTCTCTTAAGTTCTTGAACATATTTAAAATAGCTGCTTTAGCATTTTTTATCTACTAAATTTAACATCTTAGCCATTTTGAGAGTAGATTTCCATTTATTAGTTTTTGTCTTGATTGTGGGTCATATTATCCTGTTTCTGTACATATCTAGAAATTTAAATTATATATACTGAGCAGTGGAATGATAGGTTGTAAAGATTCTGAGCAACTGTCTTCTTTTGAAAGGTGTAGATTTTTGTTCTAGAAAGCAGTTATATTTTGGTTTGATCACTTTGAAAATCTAAAGCTTAATTTTATGCTTTATTTGTGTGGATTTATGCAAAGTCCTAAGTTTCCCAGGGCCTTCTAACTTGGCAAGATTCAAACTAAATGTTGTCTCCCCTAAGAATTGGGTGTAAAGCTTTGTTTCTACTTTTACAGGCTGGGAATAGGATGCTGAATGTCAGCATGTTGTTAACAATGTGTGAAAGAGCCCTCCTCACCAGGATAGCGAGACTGGCAATGTCTCCCACCACTGCCTGACCTATTGCATTTCTAGTCTCAGGCCGGTATTGTGGCACACACCTGTAATCCCAGTACTTGGGAGGCTGAGACAGGAGGATCACAGGTTCCCCAGAAATGGCGAGAATCTGTTTCAAATAGCAACCTAGCGAGACCCCATTTCAAAACAAAAAAATAAAAACAGCAGGGGGTATGGCTCAGAGATGTGCCCCTGGATTCAATCACCAGTACCACACACACACAAAAAAATTCTAGTCCTTTCTTTTTTTTTTTTTTTTTGCGGTACCGGGGATTGAACGCAGGGGCGTTCTACCTCCGCGCTACGCCCCCGGCCCTATTTTTTATGCTTTATTTTGAAACCGGGTCTCACGAAGTTGCAGAGGGCCTCACTAGGTAGAGAGAGAGACAGAGAGAGAGAGAGAGAGAGCGAGAGCTGAGGCTGGCTGCGAACCCGGATCCTCCAGTCTCCGCCTCCCAAAGTACTGGGATTACAAGCGTGCGCCACCACACCCGGCTTAATTCTAGTCCTTTCTTAGTCCTGTAGACTTTTCTCCCTTCTGTTAGGTGTCCAGTAGTCTTATGAAGCACATGTATCCAAGACTCATTGTAAACTCCCAGCGCCCTCTTCCCTAGTGCTGTATCTTACAGAATCCAGTTGTGTCAACACTGTGAACTGTATGCTCTGCCCTTTCACTGAATCAGGACCGCCATACTTTTCTCAGCATCCATCTCCATGAAGCTTTTCTTGGACATTTCCTCAAGCACGGACCCATGGTTGATGGTGGAACTCACCTTGTAAATTTTCCTTGTGTCATTTTGCCCTTCTGTGACTTGTGCTGTTTTCCAAGTCCTAAAATTAGTTGCCTCATCCACAGCTTAGTTTTAGAATTATTCATGGAGAGGAGGTTAGTCTGGTATGAGGTACTCCCATCATGATCAGACCAGAAGTCTTTTCATGGTGGTTGAGTCATACTTTTCTCTAAAATAAGTCTATATAGTATCATATCTATATTTCCTATTAATCTTTTTTATTTAAATTTTGATATATAATGTATTTACCTCACCATTTACTCACATTAAATATCTCTAGTATCTTGATCTCTAATAAGGTTGAGAAATCATCTAACCAATATTAAATTAGAGATTCATTACATTTTCTTTTACCTTTAATTGCAGGAACACAAAAAGTATGTCCTATGTCTACGTTCTGCAATGTTGCTTGAAGTCTAGATATCTAAAAAGAAAAAATATAGAGTTATATGCAAAATGACTTTTAGAAGTTTAAACAAAATACTGTGTTTAAAAACTAATTGCAAGTCGGGTGTGGTGGCGCACACTTGTAATCCCAGTACTTGGGAGGCTGAGACAGGAGGATCGCAGGTTCACGGCCAGCCTTAGCAACTTAGTGAGGACCTCCACAACTTAGTGAGACCCTGTTTCACAATAAAGAATAAAATAGGGCTGGGGGTGTAGCTTGGAGGTAGAATGCCCCTGGGTTCAATCCCTAGTACCACAAAAAAACTAATTACAAAATATCAAAATATTAATCTCTCTTGAATCAATGCCTATAAATTTAAAAATCAAACACATTTTAACAAAAGGAAAACATAATTTTTAGTTAAAATTCAATACCACTGGTAATTATTAATTATCTATTATGGGTAAGCTCTGAAGCATTTATTTCACACCATAATCTTCTGAATCAAGAATATTCATTACACACTGTGATTATTTGACTTTCTATTTTGAGAGCTAAATTTTTGAAGAGAGGCTTGTCCTCTGTTTAGACTGCTTCACAACAACTTATCTTTATAACTATAAACTGTGAGGTAAGTATTATTTGGAAAGTAAAATATAAAGAAGCTGTTTTTATACCCAAAATTCTTAGTTCATTTCTACCCATAGATATTCCCTGTTTTATTAAATATGTCTTATAATTAAAAGCATTTGTTAGCTGGATGGCATACCATTTACCTGAACATTTGCCTTGAATTTAAAATTAAACCTTAAAAAGCTATCTCATTCTTTATTGCATATGATTATGCAAACAGAAAATGCCATCTGTTTAATTATATACAGATACACACATTTTTCTACTACCACTGAATAGCAATAATTATTTATTAATAAAAACAGCAGATAAATTATAGCCAATAGATTAGTATTAATAAAATGCCTGGGTTAAAAAAAGTGACAAATTAATATCTATTCTTAGAAGTAAAATGAATTATACATTTTAAAAATAAACTTATTTAGATGGCTTATTTACAGAATAGTTGCTAATATAGTACTGAGAGCTCCTGTGTGCCACCCACCCATTTTCCCTGTTAACATTATGCATTAAAATTGTACATTTTTTGCAAGTAATGAACCAATATTCATATATTATTATGAACTGAAGTCCATTTTTGCTTGGATTTCATTCATCTTTCTATAACATCCTTTGCATCTTCCAGGAGACTATCCAGAATACTACCCGAGACCTAGTCATTATATTTCCCTAGCCTCTTCTGAATTGGGGCAGTTTCTCAGTACTTCCATGATTTTAATGGAAGCGAAGTACTTGTCAGAGAGTATTTTACAGAATAGCCCTGAATTTGGGTTTATCTGACGTTTTTTGCCATCACTGGGATAGAGTTATGGGATTTGGGGAGGAAGATCACAGAGATGAAATGTCATTATTAGTGCATCTCATCGCAAGTATACACTGCCAAAGTATGACTTAACACTAATATGTTAACCTTGATCACCTGGCTAAGGTAGTTCACCACGTTTCTCCACTGTAAAGTTACTTTCCCCTATATCCACTTGTTCTGCTGAATGGGGTCTGATCAGCAGGCACAAAGACAAATTCATATGAAAATAATCAAAACACAAGAAAATCCCACTTCCATATATGAAATCAGTAGTATTAAAGACACACATCTGGGGATATCATCCTGAGGAATTACCCTGCAGAAAATTATTCTGAGATGGTGTTAACAATATCAATTAAAAGCACAGCATAATGCAATATCAAGAAAGAGAACAGTATATACAGCTCCAGACCAGAGGAACTGCAGTGTCCAGAGAAAAGCTGGGAGCTCCACTTAGCAGCCCCTCTGCAGTCCTGATTGGAGAGAGGGGTCCTGGGCAGTGCGTCCACTCCACGGGTGAGACTTCAGAGACGCCCTGATACTTTTCCCTTTTATGGGGAGAGCTACCTGAACTTTGCGTCAGCTCACTAGGGTATATCAGACATATCAAGAAGCACAACTGCTTTCCTATTCCTAGGCAACAAGCTAAGGACAACAAGGTGAGAAGCTTGAGAGAAGGGGGAAGGAAGTCAAAGGGGAGGTGCATCTCTATAAGTACTACATCAAAGAGCACAACCACCTCCCCACTCACGTGAAACCAGCTAAGAAAAACAAAGGAGAAAATATTAAGGGAAGAGGAGAGAAGTCAGGGGGAGACTCACATCCATATGCACTACATCAATATACTTTAAAAATTATTTTATTAGTGTTTTGCAATTATATATCAAAGTGAGGTTCAATGTGAATACAACATACATGCACACAGCACTTCGTGTATTTCTCTCCACATCCCACCCCACTGCCCCTTCCTCCCTCCCCCATGAGATTTAGTGAGAGTGGGAGCCATACTGTCGCATATTGCCATAGTATTGAACTGTTTACTTCAATCCTCCCTCTTCCCCTCCCTGACTTCCCCCAACCCCTTCAACTACTATACAAGTCTCTCTTTTTATTAAAATCCCTTATGTTTTCTATTTCCTCTCTAGCTTCCACATATGAAAGAAAACACAACACTCTTAACTTTCTGAGACTAAGTGATATTAACATAATATTCACTTAGCATAACATTCTCCAGTTCCATCCATTTTCCTACAAATGACATAATTTTGTTCTTCTTTATGGCCGAGTATATTACATTGTTTGTATATACCATATATTCTTTCCCACTCATCTGTTGACAAATTATGGTTGGTTCCATAATTTGGCTATTGTGAATCGTGTTGCTATAAACAAGTGTATGCATGTAACACTATAGTATTCTGACTTTAATTCTTCAGGAAAGAAATCAAGGTGTGGTATAGCTGGGTCATATGGTGGTTCCATTCCCAGTTTTTTGAGGAGCTTCCAAACTGCTCTCCATACTGGTTGTACTAGTTTACACTCCCACCAACACCGTATAAGGGTTCCTATTTCCCCACATTCTCACCATATTAGTTATTATTTGTATTCTTGATGATTGTCATTCCAAATGGAGTTAAGTGGAATTTCAATGAATTGATTTGCATTTCCCTAATTGCTAATAATGTTGAACATTTTTCATATATTTATTGGCGAATTTTATTTCTTTTTCTTTTTGGGAAGTGTCTATTCTGTTCTATTGCACATTTTATTGGGTTATTTGGTATTAATGTAAAGTTTTTTAAGTTCTTTAGATATTCTAGATGTTAGTCCTTTATCAGAGGAGGAACTAGCAAAGACTACCATTCTGTAGGCTCTCTGATTAGACTCTTGTTCATTTCCTTTGCTGCATAGAAGCATTTTAATTTGATGTCATCCCATTTGTTGATTCTCAGTTTTATTTCCTGAGCTTTGGAGATCTTATTGAGACAGTCTCTACCAATGCCTATCTGTTAGAGAGTTGCTCCTACCGCATCTTCGGGTAATTACAGTTTGTGATCTAATTTCTAGATTTTTGATCCATCTTGAATTGACCTTTGTTCTGGGTGAGAGATTGGGGATCTAATTTCAATCATCTACACATACATATCCAGTTTTCCCAGCATTATATGTTGAAGGAGCTATCTTTTCTCCAGGGTATGCTTTTGAATCCTTTGTCAAAAATCAACTGGTTATAAGTGTGAGGATTTGTTTCTATATTTTCTTCTTTTTTCTTTTAAATTTCAAATTTTTCTTTATCATTCATGTGTGTGTGACTAGGGATTAAACCCAGTGGTATTCTACCTCTGAGCTATTCCCCCAGTCCTATCTTTTTAAATTCTTATTTTGAAACAGGGTCTCACTAGGTTGATAAGTCTCACTACTTGCTAAGGCTGTCCTCAAATCTGTGATCCTCCTTTCTCAGCCTCCCAAGTACTAGGATTGCAGGTGTGCGCAACCATGCCCGGCTGTTTCTGTATTTTCTATTCTATTCCATTGGTCTATTGTCTGTTTTTGTGCCAATACTATGCTGTTTTTGTTACTATAGCTATGTACTATAATTTGAAATCAGGTATCGTGATGCCTCCAGCATGGTCCTTATTGCTCAGAATTGCTTGGCTAGTCTCAGTCTTTTCTTCTTTTTTATGAATTTTAGGACCATTTTTTTTTGTTCTTTGAACAATGACATTGGTATGTTGTTAGTGGTTGTACTGAATCCGTAGATCTCTTTAGGAAGTAGCCATGTTGATGATGTTTATTCTGCCTGTCCAAGAACATGGGAGATCTTTCTGTCTTCTGAAGTCTTCAATTTCTTTTTTCAGTGTTCTATAATTTTAATTGTACAGGTATTTTACTTACTTGATTAGATTTATACCCAAGTATTTCAAATAGAGATAATGTCAGGTATTTTTTCCCTATTTGTATCCCTTTCATTTCCTTCTCCTGTCTTATTGCTCTTGGCTAGAATTTCAAGTACTATATTGAATAGGAGTGGTGATAGTGGAGATCCTTGTCTTGTTCCTGATTTTAGAGGAAACATTTTCAGTTTTTCTCTAGTCAGTATGATGTTGGCTTTGGGTTTATCATGTGTTGCTTTTATAATGTTGAGGTAAGTTCCTTCTATTCCTAATTTCATCAGTTTTTTTGGCATGAATGGGTGCTGGATTTTGTCAAATGGTTTTGCCACATGTATTGAGATGATCCCATGGTATTTGCCACTTGTTCTGTTTATGTGATGGATTACATTTATTGACTTAAGTATGCTGAACCAACCTTGCATCCCTGGAGTGAAACCAACTTGGTCATGGTGCATTATCTTTTTCATGTGGGTTTGAATGTGAATTCCTGGCATTTTATTAAGAATTTTTGCATCTATGTTCTTCAAGAATATTGGTCTGTAATTTTTTTTCCTTGAGGCATCTTTATTTGGTTTTGGTATCAAGGTGATACTGACTTTGCAGAATAAGTTTGGGAATATTCCATCTCTCCATGGTATATTTGGAAGCAAGTCATGAAATGCAGCCAACACTTGACAGCTGAGTTGTTAAATTCCACTTCTTTGAGGGAAGAATTGTCTACATACATAATTTTGGATTCTTCTGTTTAAGAGATTTGTCTATTCTCTCCTACTTATTTACTCAACCATTTATTTAAACCATTATACAATCAAAGATATTTAGTATACTTAGAGTTATAATATAATACTATATTTATTTTCTTGTCCAAAATTGTTGTAAGTTTCAACACTGGAACTCTTTTAGGGTCCTATAATGAGAAATCTGACTCCATTTTTTGGTGTTTGACAGCTAATAGCTTTTAAGCCTTACATCTTTCCTCTGACCCTTTTGCCCCACATCCGGGCAAGCTTATAAGAATACCTAGGTACCATTTTCTTGGCACTGATGAGAGATTCAAATTCTGCAAGTCCTTCCCTTCACAGGAGAATTCTCACCCTACTGTAAACCTGATCCACAATAAAATCCTCAAGTCAGTCTCCTTTTCCTGCTTACTCACTCCCCCACGCCAGCACCCTCATACATTTCAGAAATGCTAAGGGTATGTGCTGCTCTCTCAAAAATTTCAATTATGTAAGTAATATAATTTTCACATCCTCTATTGGTACATGCCAGCTCCTTTGTCCCTTGACATAGCCCATTATTATATGTCCATTATTATATATGTATTAGTATATATACATATATATATCCTGAGTTAGTTTCATAATCTAAAAATAATAAAAATTTATTATGCACATATGCTAACAAACAAATTATATTTTATCCTTTATGGCCTTGGAACTCTAAGAATTTTGAATAATACTTTCACTAAACTTGAAAACTGAAAACAATTAAATTGTAGGTTTTCAAGTTTTGATAAATTTAAAATAGTTGTTTCACTACTCATTATCTACTAAAGGAATTTAAAAACATACTTATTAGATTTTTGTCATATCATAGTATACTTTCACTCTTTATTCAAAGTAAATAGTACTAAAATTATGAATTCTAACCCTCCTTTATTCAGAGTATGTGTTTAAAAATATAGTAAGCTAAATGGTCATTGAGGTATGGTTTTTAAGGAAGTAATAATTAGGAATACAGCTAGACTATATGAGATACTTCTTACTGCTCTTAGCTCACATCTTACATGTTTTGGTTAAAAATGAATTGTCAGAGTAAAACTTCATCAAACAATGAAATAAAGACATTTTTAAATAGCCTAAAAATTAATATATTCTGTGTTTAAGTCACAGAAAAAACTTTTAATATAGTTTAATATATTTTACCTTACAAATATTTTGAATAAATTCATTCTGTGGATGCATGACACACTAATAGGTTCAAGTTAAAAGAGTAATCCATGTTGTACAACCAAGGTATACCTGATGAGTATGCTCCAACAGAAAAACAGGTTGACTGGTAATAAATTTTCCTTTGTATTAAGTATGCCCAGACAGGTTCAGTTCATTAAGTGGTAACCTTGGCTTGTTCTCTAAAGAAACTCCTAGAGAACTGGACTAAAACCATATCTTTGACCTAATTTGGATAATCCCTAATTGATCTTAGCTAAGATTTGAATGGTGTAAGTGATATCTGACAATCATTTTCATCACATAGCAACTTGCATTTAACAAATTATGAGTCTTCCACTGTTTGCTATAAATATTAGATACTTATACAGCCTTTTCTTAAACTAGCATATAGACAGACATTACTATATAGGCTCCATCAATCATGTGTACTAATTGTGGGTTTTGAACAAAATGTATATGGAATCATGTACAGTACATGGCTGCTACCTCCGTTTCCACTGACATCTGTAAGACAGTTTTAAAAGAACATTGAGTTCCCAGGATCAATAATGTCCACAGTGAAACCTCTGTGGAGGCAGCAATGGGATCTCCTTCTTCACATGGTAGTGAATCTACCATCTTCAACAGCAGATGTGGCTAAGAAAGGAAAGCTATTTCTAAAACCTGTTTCATTTTATATATCAATAAATATTAGTATTTTAAGTTGTTTTTTTAAGGTTGAAATGGAAGCCATTAAATATTACCCTGAGAAAAGAGATGTAAATGAGAACTAGATGAGACAAATGCCATAATATAGAAGAGGAGAGGAAAGATGGCCCATCCAATAGAACAAAAAAAATATACAGGGGAATTCTGTGCCTGAGGAAGGAGAAGCAAGAGGTCAGGCATGAGAGTGCTGGTTTGCCTTTCAAGCTAAAAATCCAAGTGGGGCTAGTTGGAAGCAAAGGACAAATAAAACAACATGGTTTGCGGATACACCAAGATTAGAGTACAATTGCTCCTAGTTTCTCAGGGAATAGCCTACAAATATTGAGGCTCCAGAGTGCCTCATATCTTGTAATGTGCTAGAAAAACATAGTGCCCTCTAGGTAGTGGTTGAAAATTGACTGAAAGAGATGTGTCTATACAGATAGACCTTAACTGCCTCTCAAATTGCTTATGGCTTGTATTTGCAGTACAGGGAAATCAGAAACCTCTGCACATCTCAGTGGTAAACAGAAATGTTGAGATTTGAAGCACTGGACCATTTTCGAAAAAGGACTGGAGTCAGGACAATGAAACTATCGATGTTAAGAAGCTCACAAATGTTGTGGCAGAGACCATGGATTTAGCAAGGTGTGTTGGCTTTGCACTCAAAAGAAGCACTCAGAACCATGTACCTCAACAACAGGAATATGATCAAATAAGTCACACTACATTTGAAAGTACATTGGAAGATACAGAAGCATGTACACTCCGGGCCAGACTGATATGTGAGTGTCCTTTATACCAGGAAGAATAAGAAGAGTATGCCACATAAAGGAAGGAAATTAACATTGATAATTAATTTTTCCAGCCAAATATAATATGAGTTAATATAATATTCACACACCATGTGTTAAAACCCAGAGTCTATTTTAAAGCAGAGAGATTTAGATAGTATTTAAAAGGCAGGTTATCTTTTCTTTTGCCTTCAGTAGGAATTGGGGTTCAAAGACAAAATAAAACCAGTTGCATATAATAAAGACACAGTTCTTTGTCTAAACAGTAGTATATAAAATTCGACCTTGACTCATAGAGCAATTTTAACTTTTTAAACATATCTTAATTTTATATACATATCAATCACAAGGCAAGTAATTTATCCCTGTTTAATATGTAAGAAAAGAGACTGATATGTAAATGAGCTGAATGTTCACATGGCTACTTTCCAGCACAATTGAGATTCACACCCACCATTACTATTCCTTAATTCTTTCTACTAAATCGGCTAGGAACAGTCTGAAACCCAAAGATTGTAGTGGCCTCAATAAGCTGTCAATATAACCTTTGACCTAACTTCAGGAACTACCCTTATCTTAGAGATAGTGAGCCAAGGACCTTTCCAGGAAGTTAACTTGGTCCTAATCACACAGCAGATGAGTGGCAGAGCCAGTGCTGGACAGGCTGCAGAAGCAGAAATGAACAACCTCAAGGTGGTACACTTTGCCACGGGTTAGATGAAAAGGGGCAAGGAGGTGAAATTCTGAAGGTTTGACACACAGTTCCATAAAATTTAAATGATTATAAAACTTATTTTAGGGCTGAGATGTAGCTCGGTGGCAAAGCACTTGCCTTGCAAGTGTACCACCCTGAGTTTGATTCCCAGTTCCAAAAACAAAGACAAAAAAAAAATAATAAGCTAAGAACAAGAAAAAGAAACTTATTCTATTAAATATTATTCATAATACAATTTAAACATTTAAGAAAAAAATTAAAATTCAAGCACAAAAGGCACTGAAACAAATGATGTTTTGCATTTTAATAGCTAAGAATTTCACTCAAAAGACAAATTTGATTGAAACAACTCTTAACAATAAAATTACTAGCCAGGCATGGTAGTACAGGCCCGTAATCCCAGTACTTGGGAGGCTGAGACAGGAGGATCGCAGGTTCAAGAACAGCCTCAGCAACCTAGCAAGACCCTATCTTAAGACAATAATAATAACAAGAATAATAATAATAATAATAATAATAATAGGGCTGAGTGTGTAGCTCGGAGGTAGAATGCCCCTGGGTTCAATCCCCAGTACCAAAAACAAACAAAAGTCCAATATAATTACTAAAGGAATGGTATTACTAGCACCCAAGCTTTTGTAGCTTCTGAATTTGGGTAAAAATGAAAATCTCCAGAAACAATAAAAAAAAGACATAAGCATAGTTGCAATTTTACATCCTTTGATAAACTGCTACATATGTTTTAATGTGATATATAAACATTTTGTTTTCTTTTTCTCAAATTCTGTGTTAAAGGTTCCTCGCCACTGCCCTAGGCGTAAGCCGATGTAAAAACTCTACAGGAAGAATGAAAAAGGGTGTCACTCATTAGCAAAAATTCAATCATTAATGAAGAGTGTCAAATAGTCATTTGGGGGAAGTTTCCAGAGAGGTTTATTCATTATATCATATGTTTCCCAACAACTTTAAAAGATGGATCTCTGAGCCAGGCATGGTGGCGCACACCTGTAATCCCAGTACTTGGGAGGCTGAGACAGGAGGATCACAAGTTCGAGGACAGTCTCAGCAAGAAGTGAGACTCAATCAATCTAGCGAGACCCTGTTTCCAAATAAGAAATAAAATCGGGCTGCGGGTATAGCTCCAAGATAGAATGCCTCTGGGTTCAATCCCCAGTACCACAGACACATGCTTACACACACACACATACACACACACACACACACACACACACACACACACATGCACATTCACACAAAGATGGATCTCTATGGCTATATTTTACATATGAGAAATCTGAGCTTCAAGTATTTATGTAACTTGCCTAAGACCAATATTTATAGTTATCAATGGCAGCATTCAACCCATTTATCTAGCACAATGGCTGAGTAATTTCTTCTAACTGTATTTTATAATAATCTCCTGTAAATTTATGTTTCAGTTAAAGAATATTTAACTTAATAATCATTACAGATTTTAAATGGATAAAATGCTTTTTAAATATTTCCAAATGAATTTTTATATGGAAATTTTTTAAATATATCTAAAAATAAAGCCAGTATTTCTACTTGTATTTGTGTGTGTGTGTGTGTGTGTGTGTGGTACCGGGGATGGAACACAGGGGCATTCTACCTCCCCGAGCTACACCCCTAGCCCTATTCTTTAGTCTTTATTTTGAAACAGGGTCTCACTAAAGTTGCAGAGAACCTCACTAAGTAGCTGAGGCTGGCTTTGAACCTGCGATCCTCCTGTCTCAGCCTCCCAAGTACTGGGATTACAAGCCTGTACCACCATACCCAGCTACTTGTATTATAAAAATAATCAAAATACAATGATTAAAAACTGTTTCAAGGTAGTTATAACTATCTCTTTACCTGCCCAACAGCTTTGTCCCTTTCCAAAGAGGTCAGCATTTTCTCCTTCAGTAAAGCATGATGTTTCTCATGTAACACCCTTATAGTTGGTTCATATGATGCATAATGTAACTTCAACCTATAAAAAATAAAAGACTGATTGCATCTTACAGAGTAAAAGAGTTAAATCAGTGATTCCCATCTAACACCTAAACCTTTTTATCTTTTATTCATTTTTTTGGGCTTACTTGGGAATAAAAATGAATAACCATATAAAAGTTAACACACCAGAGCCAAGCAGCACAGGAAGTATTATTCAGTTTAGAACTGTATTGTAACCTCAGGGTGGAGGGTGAGGTGTGGAAGGAAGAAATCCTATTCGCCTTAACTAGTCTTCTAATTGCTATTAGCACCTCTTCATCCAAGTATATAATGAACAGAAAGCTGTCATTTTTTTGTGTGGAGGGGCAGGGGGATATAGAACCCAGGGAAGTTCTACCTCTGAGTTACACCCAGACTCTTTTTTTGTTTGTTTGCTTGCTTATTTGTTTTGAAACAGGGTCGCACTAAGTTTCTGAGGCTGGCCTTGAACCTGTGATCCCTCTGCCTCAGCCTCCCAAGTACTGGGATTACAGGGGTGTGCCACCATGCCTGGTTTTGCTGCTATTCTTTGAGATTAAAAAGACTGCAGGTTCTTTCATCAATTTAGAAACAATTTTCAAAAAATGTGTGCCACAGACAATGGATGGTTAAACAGAAAGTGTCATTCATGCCAAAATAAAGGATGGTCTTGAAAACAAGTTTGATTAACCTCATATTAAGAAAATTAAGTATAAAAATATTTTGATATTTCATAGGAGATAATTCAACAGAACAAACACCTTTAAAATATGTTTTATTTTAAAATTCCTTTAAAATATTTTTATTGAAGTATAATTTACATTAAGTAAAATATATAGATTTTAAGTATTACAGATAGAGTTTTGAGAAATATGCATACCATATATGCATACCATATTTTTGAGAAACATGCAGTCAACATTGTTATCAAAATGTAAAGCATTCCTATTATCCCAGAGGATTATGTAACTTTAGGGTATCATAGAACATTTTCTCTTTGGAAAATGGTTTCTTTCACTCAGCATAATGTTTTTTAAGATTATTCCTTGTCTAATATATCAGAACCTATACCTCATTCCTTTTTATTGTGAGTAGTATTCCCTTTTATGTATATTCTACAATGTGTTTATGCAATATTCTGATTATAAAAATCTGAGTTTGGGCTATCATGAATAATGCTGCTATGAACATTTTTATACAAGTCATTCAAGACATTTTTGGTCATAGATCTTCATTTCTTTTAGATAAATACCTAGGAGTTGAATTGCTGGTTTGTAATTTATACTTCCAACCACAATATATGATAGTCTTGGTTACTCCACGCCAACATTTGGTGATGCTAGAGTTTATCAATTTTATTATTAACTTTATCAATTTTATTATACTTTCAAATAACCAACATCTTACCCTGTTGATTTTTCCTTAGGTTTTTCCCGTTGCTATTTTATTGATTTTTGGCTCTTATTTTTATTTAATTTCTTTTCTTTCTTTGATTATAATTTGCTTTTTTATAAAAAAGCTTGTAAGATGAAAGATTATACATTGATTATAAAATGTTCTTCTCTTCTAATATAAGCAATTAAAACTATCAGTTTCACTTTAAGCTGCTGTGGCTGCACCCCACAAATTTTGATCTACTGCATTTTCATTCATTCAGTTCAAAATATTTTCTAATTTCCTTCTTTGACATATGGGAAATGTGAAGTGTATTATTTAATTTCCAAACATTTGGGAAACTTCCAGAGATCATTTTTATTATCAGTTTCTAATTTAATTTGGTTCCAGTCAGAAAATATTCTTTGTATGACATCAATCCTTTGAAATTTATAAAGGCTTCTTTTATGGCCTAGTTTATGATATATTTTGGTAAACACTTCATGTACACCTGAGAAATCTAAAGCAGAGCTCAAGAAATGTTAATTATGTTTAATTGATAGTGTTGTTCTACAGACTTAGAGAATTTCTGTCTACATTTTCTAATAATTACTCTCCAACTATATATGTACAAATATGTTTCCCCTTTCAATTGTATCAGGTTTTATGTATTTTGAAGCTCTTATATGACAGTCATGAGTATTTAATATTATGTCTTCCTGATGAATGGACCCATTTTTTTTTTTTGCAGTTCCGGGGATTGAACCCAGGGGCATACCCCCGGCCCTATTTTTTATCCTTTACTTTGAAACCGGGTCTCACAAAGTTGTGGAGAGCCTCACTAAGTAGCTGAGGTTGGCCGTGAACCCAGATCCTCCGGTCTCCGCCTCCCAAGTACTGGGATTACAAGCGTGAGCCACCACGCCCGGCTTGAATGGACCCATTTCTTAATGGACCCCTCTTTTTCTCTGGTTCTCAGGATGCTCCTGAGTATGTTAGTTCTATAGCCCTTTTCCCCAGCCTCTATGGGTTCACAGAGGCAGCCCCCCCTTTCCTAGAAAGATGTAATGTTATAGCTGTGCTGCAAGAGACCTTTCCTCACAAGGTAACAGATGTCCCCCATGGAAGTGTCCCTACCTTCTCTCTTGAATGCCAAATTGATGGTGTGATAAGGGAGGATAGTAACTATACATCTAAAACACTACAAAAATTGGTCAGCATATACTCAAAGAACCCAGAAGAATACCTAGGAGACTGGATTCTGAAGTACTTGATACTGAAGGCTAGAATGTAAGACTAGATAAACAATAATTCATTAACTTTTTTTTGTGGTGCTGGGGGTTGAATCCAGGGGCATTCTACCTCCAAATTACACCCCCAGCCCCATTTTATTTTTTAATTTGAAATAGGGTCTTGCTAAATTGTCCAAGTTGGCCTCAAACCTGAAATCCTTCTGTTTTAGCCTCCCAAGTACTGGGATTATAGGCATGCACCACCATGCACAGTTACTTCATTAAACGTCAAGCTCTTCCTTTAGACAACTGTTTTAATACCTTAGCAAGAATTCTAGTGGATGAGACAAATTAACTGCTAGGGTAGTCCTTAGGAAGATGGCACAAGTGATAGCCAACACTCAACAAAGTGGACATGCCTGAGCTATCCTCTAGATAGTCCAAAAAAGACATCAAAACACCGTAACAATTATAAACTGTTATGATAGCCTCAGTTCATCTGCAAAATTATCTATGGCTATTTACTTCAGTCATAATATACCTGGGAAAAGATATTTTAAGGAGTTTCTATTGATATCTAGAAATCCAAAGCAACATTATGACTCCTCTATTAGAATGGGAGTGCTATGGTTTGAGTTCAGGTGTTGAAGCATGGTCCCCATGGCAACAAGGATTAGCGGTGGGTGTGGCTACAGAGGTAGACAACTGGGGGTGTGGCCTTGAGGACCACATGTCTCTGGCCCCTTTCTCTTTCTGCTTTCCAGCTGCCATGAGTTGAGCAGTTTCCCCTGCTATGCCCTGCCACAAGGATGTTTCTACCTTGGACCCTGGTGACTAGGGACTGAACCTCTGAAATTTTCTTCTTTAAGTTGTTATTGTCAGGTAGTTTGGTCACAGCAATAAAAAAGCTAACCGAGGGAATCTATGGGAATCAGAGAATAATTGGGGTCCTGGCTAAGGGCTGGCTCACAGTTAGCTTCTTTAGCCAAGAACCCATTCAGTGGTCAATTTAAATGTCCCTGAGTGAATAAACTAATATACTTGACAACTGGAGTAAGTAGTAGTAGAATGAGGAAGGCTGACCCTAGCCCCTTCTTCTAGGATACCAAATATGATAGGCTACCTGATGCTGTCCCATAGGCTGTATATTTTTCAGACTCTTTTCTCTGAGGCTCTGATCATTTCTTTTCAGATTTTTTCTCTTTATACTTTACTTTGATTATTTTCTATTTTCCTATCGTCATGTTCACTGATTTTTTTTTTCTTGGCAATGTACAGTCTACCAATATGGATTTAAAAATGTTAAGTCAGCTTTTGATGCTGTACAATAAAATGAAATATGGACACACAATTGAAATATTTGGGTAAAATATGACAAAGAGAACTCAAATTCTAAGTTAGCCAGGCATCAAACACAGTCATTGGTGACTGACTAACTTGATGATTAGCTCTTTTGTGACTCTGAATCAGTGAAGTTCTGCTTTAGGTCCTTAGACAGTGCACAAGAGTGATCCATCCAGATGGTAAATGCAGACATCATTCCTAATGATTAAATGAAGAAATAAAGGTTATCTGAGCATGTACAAAGTATAGCTATATCACAAGGCAATCTCCGTTTTCTCACCAAGAGAATTTTAGTTAAGGATTATAAAATTCATTTCCTGTTTAGGGGAAAGGAAGGTAAGGAGGAATGAAAAATCTGAATAATGTCTCATCATAAACCTAAGGTTATTTAGGATATACCTCCTTCTACCCCTTCAAAATCACATCTGTACTTTGCTCTCTCTGATTACAATTTAGGGTACATGCCATGCTCTGTCATGACTTGGCACCTTTGCACATGATATGCCATCTGCAAGAGCACTCTGCTAACCACCCTCCTTCACTCCACTCACACTTACTTATTCTTTAGAATTCATTTCCTCTGAAAATACATCCTTGATCCCTCTCACACTACATTCTTGTTCAGATGACTACCCTCTTACCTCGTATGTCAACAGTGCAGTACATTTTGTTACATTTCTATTTAACTCCTCCTCTATCACATACCCCACTAGTAGGTGGGGTTCTTGACAGCAAAGGCCTAAATGTACTCATCCTTGTGTTGCAAATATGTAGTACAGTATTTGGTACATATTAAATGCTCAATAAATCTTTTTTTTTTTTTTGCGGTACCGGGGATTGAACCCAGGGGCATTCTACCTCAGAGCTACACCCTCAGCCTATTCTTTATCCTTTATTTTGAAACCGGGTCTCACAAAGTTGTGGAGGGCCTCACTAAGTAGCTGAGGCTGGCTGGGAACCCAGATCCTCCGGTCTCCACCTCCCAAGTAATGGGATTACAAGGGTGCGCCACCACGCCCGGCAAATGCTCAATAAATCTTAAATGAATATCTAAAATCTTCTGCTCTATGAACTACATTAAGATGTGAGGCTATAATGACCAATAAAATATAAAAATAAAAAAATCTTCTGCCATAGTCAAATTTCTTAATGCTAATTAAATAACTCCTTAATAAACATGCCAACAAAATGAGCAGCTTACCCTTTGAGGTCATTAATTAATTTGTTTTTTTCTTGGATTATTCTCTTGTGATGCATTCGATGGAAATCACGTTCTTTCTGTGTTCTCAGTAGATCGTCTTTAGCCTTGCTGAAAAAATTAATAACAACTTTAAAAATCACTGCTAGTGCCTTTCTGAAAATTATTTAGTCTTCATTCAAATTCACTATTGAGTAATTCAAAGCAAAATTGAAAAACAAAGATTCCATTATAATTCTCATTGAAGGATCACATACAATCTGGGTCAAAATGTGAAAGGGGATAGAGGATGAAAGGATAAACCTGTAGTTTCAAAAACATGATTTGTTCATATTTCATTTAACTAAATTAAAATTAAAGGTATGCTGCCAGAATGCTTCCAAAGCATATTTCCAAAGAGAATTTGTTTGGCTTCCAAATTTGAAATACATATAAAATGCAGTAATTCAAAATAACTACAAATAAAAAGTTTACAGAATTTAATTCTGCACTTCCATTCATAGAAGATTAAAGGAGAATATAGTAGATTATTTAGTTCTGATAAATAATTGAGAAAGGCATAAAATTATGGAAAACCAAAATTTTATAGTTAATCATATGAGAAATATACACCAACCAGTGGATCATATTACTAGAAATAATTGGTAGCCTTATAAGAAAGCTTTTCAGTATTTTTCTTGAACCTATCAAAGAACCAAAATGACAAAGCAATCTAGTAACATGCAATCTAAATACAGACGAGCCATTACAAGAGAAGATAGGAATACAAACTATGGCCGAGCAGAGGAGATGTCCTAGACAACAGAAATCAGCTACAACTTTAAAGTTAGTAATGTCAAGTGAGGATCAGCATGACTGTTTGAAAGAGCTGGGGAGTTTGAACTCATTTACAAGCTCTTTCCCACAAACTTCAACTTAAGTGTTCTGGAGAAAGATGGGGGTAAGGGGAGCAGGCGGGGGAGACCAGAGCGAGCTATGATGATGGCATGCAGGAGATAACCAGTGCATGCTGGGAAAGACACAAAGCACCATTTACAAGGCACAGGGAAAAGCACTTTGCAGGTGAGGAAAGGGTAAAAGAAAATCTTCCTACCCCTGATGGATGGGCACATAACCATCCTGGGTCAAATACTCTATCATACCAAGTGGAGATCTACTGCTCTAGAGCAGAGGAATGAAACTCCCTCCAAGACCAGCTACAGGTACAAGGCAGAGTTTGCCCAACACTGAGAAGGCAAGTTGAGGCAGAAATGCAGAAGAATCCCTAACCCCCAAGGTTCAGGCATACAAAAGGCCTCCCTTTGAGTGAAGATGAACCAAAGAGGAAAGAAACTCTCTGCCACCTCCATGAACCTAGAAGGTAGACAGTGAAGAGAAGGATTTATAAGAGTGAACAGGAAAAAAATATAATCAAGTTATTTTGTTGTGAAAACACAAGAACCTCGCCTGAATTCACTCAATTTCAATATGATCCCGTGTGAAGAAAGGCTGTACATAGAATAAATTATTACCAAAAAGGAACAATGAACCTGTAAAAACTCTTTGCAGACAATAATGCATGAGATTTCAAAACATTGTTTTTCTATACTTTTATTGGTACATTGTGATTACACGTCATAGTGAGGTTCAAAGATATACAAAAGAACCTTCACACAGGTCTTGGGGCGTTTCTCTTCAGGTCCCAGGCTACTACCCATCCCTTCCGGCACTGTATGTAATGTGAGATTGGCAGTGATACTTTCATACATGGGCATAGCATCATTTGAACTGTTTCTTTCATTCATTCTTCCTTTACATCTCCCCATCTCCCTACCCCTACCTCTTTCCACTATTCTACTGGTCTCTCTCCTCAATTATCTAAGTTCCTTTTGTTTTCTATTTTCTCTCCAGTTTCCACATATGAGAGAAAACATTCTACTCTTGACTTTCTGAGACCAACTGACTTCAATTAGCATAATTTCTGGTTCCATTCAATTGTGAATTCTGCTGCTATAAACATGGATATGCATGTATCACTATAGTATTATGACTTCTTTTGGAAAGACACCAAGAAGAGGTGTAGCTAGGTCCTACGGTGGGGTGCCATTCCTAGTCTTTTGAGGAGCCTCCATATTGATTTCCATAGTGGTTGGATTAATTTGCAGTTCCCACCAACAGTATATGAGAGTTCCTATTTCCCCACATCCTTGCCACCATTTATTCCTGATTCTTGATGATTGCCATTGTAACTGAAGTTAGATGGAATCTCAGTATACCTTTGACTTGCATTTCTCTGATTGCTAATGATGTTGAACATTTTTTTTCATGTATTTATTGGCCATTTGTATTTCTTCTTTTGGGACATATCTATTCAGTTCAGTTCCCCATTTTTTTTTTTTTTTTTTTTTT